>JAHZNC010001646.1:0-16035 GCA_027744095.1 Zhuqinia jingwanae
GTTATGTTCATTCTATTTGTTAAATACACTTTGGTAAGAAAAAAATCTTACTCTTTCTTTAAGAAAACAACTGAATAGGTATGTTTCTCACGGAATGAATAAAAAACGATACGACTTCATACTACCTTTACGCTAAGTACTATATACACATTTCTTTGAGCACAGGAAGAAGAAGGTGGATCCCATTTTGACGATATACGACAGCGATAAAGTTGAATATGATCTCTTTCAATATTAAAGAAAAAAAGATGGCAGTCAAAAGAACACAAAAAAACTCAGTTGACCTTACTACATGCACATTCGCTTATAAACTACAATAGTAAAGGTAATATTTACAATAATAATAAGTTGTAGTTCTTTTTATGAACATCCATTTTTTTTTCATTCAAAAGAATAAATTACTACACTACTATACTTGTATTCATTGTTAAAAGAAAAACAAGTTGTATTATGCTCCAATTTATTGTAAATATACCTTTTACGTCATGTCACCTCACCTTCATTTTCCTTTCTTTGTCAGCTTTCTTACAATTATTACTATAGGGACGGATGGAAACGTGAGGGTGGAATAATGTATCTCCTCCGTACTACACCAAAGGAAGAAAAATTCAAAAGCTCATCATCAGAAATGATTGACGAAGAACTTTGAAAAGAAAAAAGTGTAAACTGAAACTTCCAATTTTGTGGAGTATATAGATATTGTGTACACCCATCAACCATTCACAGGAAAAATTCAAAATCCGGACCAGTTTACTTTTATTTTTTTACGCATCTTTTATCCCACTCACAAAATGAATAGTGGAATGCTTGCTGACCTTTTTGTTATGCATCATCATGGGTGCAAGATATACTTTTGGCTAAAAAAAAGGAAAGGTGCTTTGTATCTAATAAGCTGTAATCAAAATCATAGCTATCCCTGAAAACAAATATCCCTTGGATGAAAGAAGTTCATCAAATTCAACTTGGAGAACTACTTTGCAAACTTTTCATCTTTTCTATGTGTTTTTTACTTCTCAAGTATCAGCATCCTTTTAAAAACAGTGCAGGAAGTCGATCTCAGATTACAAATCAAGATTTTGCCTTGAAAGTTTCGGGCGAATCTTTGATTCAAGTTTCTTACAAGATATTTAAACTATACCTTATTTAGTTATTTAAAAGTTTTATTTTATTGTGTTGTACCTATTTGAATTCTGTATCAAAAGATGCATTGAAGACCTGTAAAAAATAATAAGACACTTGATTTTCTTTATTGATAAAAATATATTTTTTTTCATTTGTGTTAAATTTCCCACTTGATAAAAATGTAATTTTAGAAAAAGTGACAATCCTTTTACGCGTATTTCAAAGGATATTAGACAACTCTAAAAATATCAAATTATTCTTTTTTTTTAAACTCTTTTATGAAATCATTGCAGGTTATAAACATTACTTGCACTCAAATGTTTTTTCAGTTCTCAGCAGGTCAGCATTTGTTTTTTATGCTGAGAAAAAACCCAGCCGGGATGATAATGGGTTAATTTTGATTTTGAGTGTAAATTTGATGAAAACGTGATAAAAGTAAAAGCGAATAACGGTACAGTACTAAGTTTTAAATTTCAAATTTTTGAAGGTGTCCTTCGTCCCATCCGGTCACATTTAATCACATAATATGCATTACGAGTTTATTATGTTGTTATAACGACACTTGAGCTGGTTGGTTTGCTGTGTAGATCACACTAAAAAGATTGTCACACCAAAGATGAATAGTTGTCATAGTCGGCCGGTAATAGAATTTGAGAATTTGTCCTTGAAATTCCAATGAAATATACAAACTGAAAATACTGGTAGGAAATCTGAAAAATATATAAATTTGATGTAAAAATTGAAAAGGTATTCGGGTGAACGGAAAGTAACACAATGGAAACCTCCACAAGAGCCTGGAATAGGTACGAGTATTCGTCCATTTTCTGTAAGCAAACTTGTCAAAGGGTTACCGATCGCAATTCTCCTAATATCAACAATGTTAATACTCTTGTTAGGAAAGTAAATATGTATGTATTAAATACTAAGAAGTTTCACTTTGTTGTGTATGCATATTTGCATATTTGAGTTGCTGATCTTTTGACGTTCTTCTGACAAAAAGTCGGTAAGGATAATGCCTAATGGAGACGTTGAGGATTTTTGTTAGTTTTAACCTTTGGCTAAAATGCACGCAATTCAATATTCTTATTACTATTCATGCTCTTGCAGAGCATTCCAATTCTTTTTTGTATTTTTCTGCATCTTAGAAAGAAGTGGTGACATAATGTTTAACAATAATAATGACCATATCCCCAGCAGCAGCATAATAATCATCATAAGTATTAACAATATGCTTGTTTGAAAGGAGCTGAAAAAATATAAACTGTCTCAATTTGTAACAATAACATTATCATCTTCACAACACGCCGCGCACACCAAAAACATGATAGAGCGAGCTTTTTGAAAGGTACGACCTGCCTTGCTGACATATCGAGAGGTAAAACACAATGGATTAAGGACCCAATAATATATGTACACTTTGCAACAAAAATTATGAACTGCAAAAGCAAGCCCCAAAAATGAGATGCGATCTGTCCATGCATAATAATAATAATAATAATAATAAATACTAAATCTTCGGCCTTTTTTTCATTCGTTTAATGAGACATATTATTGTAAATGAGAGATTCAGCCAGCTATGTAGATGCAAAGATATATTTACTTTTCCCAACAATTGTTGTTGTTGTGTTGAAGTCGACGCTTTAGGATTTATTTGATTGCGCTTTACCATATATTGTGTAGCTGGATACACTTTTCATTATTCAAACCGATCGGCGATCCAGCCGAATAGGTCAGCCGGAAAGTGAAAAAAAGTAAAAAGGTTTAAATCATATTTGTTCTTCTTTCATAGAAATAATAGAATATAGGTTATTATGACGCACAGTCAAAACTGCAGACAGACGCAGACGTGCACGGTGAGCTAATGGCGACAAAAAGGGTATTTTTCACAATATCATTATCCAGCTAAAGTACATTCTTCTTCTTATCACTTTTCCGTATCTCATCCACCACATCTCATATTTTGCCATTCTTTTTTTTTCTCTCTCTCTAGCTATAAGTATGTATGTATGCATGTTTATGTAAATGAGGAATGTAACAATGCCTAATTGCTTCTAGCTTCTTGCAGTCGCAGATCGGTCAAACAAAGTTTTAGTCTGCTGGCAAGGATACCTTTTCAGTAAGAATGTTCCCAATGAAAGTTGCGGTGATTCGTTTTCAAAGAGAAACATGGAAATATTGGTTTTGTATGAATGAAATGTAAAAATAAAATCACAAGAGATCACATCATCCTCGACTGGTCCGTGAAATATAAAAATTAGTATTTTCTTCATCACATCATTTACATTTTAAAGGAGCACAACCAAAAGGAGTAAATAAAATGCATACAAGCATCTAATATGAACTGCATCATTATTATCATATTATTATGATCAATAGTATAAGGTGAGAAATATAAGTAGGTATACATTATTTTGAATATAATAAAAACAGACAAAATTTCTACAATATGCGGTATATATATGTTGTGAATGCATCAAGTAAAAGGAATTAAAAACAAATATTAATAATAATAGTAACAAAGAAAGGAGTTTTTGTGTGCTTTTCCATAATATATCCTTTTAACCATTTGTCAGGAGGGATTAGTAGAACATAATTTCATACGTCATTAATTGTTGGTCATTTCATTTCATACGTCATGTAAGATGTTTAGCAATACCTGTATTGTTACTAGTTGTTGACGTTTAGTAAATGCGCACATCATCAGCCATAAACCTCCTTTGTATGATGATATGGTACACCTTTCTCATCCTTATTTCAGAAAGCTTAAATAGGTAGAGGTGCCTTTTGATTTAAGTTTTTCGAGTGGTTTCTAAACAAAGGAAAATCTCATAGTGTTGGTTTTTGATAAAGACAAAACCCGTCAAGGGTTTCTCCGTAGACAAACTATACTTTGCTTAGAAAGACATACATAGCTGATCCCAAATAAATTATTGGAGATGAGATGAATCAGAAAGAATGGGGCAACTTGGCACAATAAAATGATTTCATAATTCCATCCCTCATCACTCTACAAAAATAAATACACACATGTCAAACATTTTGCTGCTGGTGCTGATAATTTTTTTTTTGATGTATAAAAAGAAACATCAATTTTGTAATGATAACATTTTTATTTGGGATAACTAAATCCCGAGTTCATCCCGATTTTTGACAAAGAAATCAAACCTTTCAGAGGAGCTGACATGAACGTTAAAAGTTTTACACAAAATAATACCCATCCCCAGAGCAAAATCTATTCTGTTCTTTTGAAACTTGGTACTAGATTACATTACCATCACCATTTTCACTTTATTTTCCAAAACAATAAAAAAAATTCTCTCTTGCATATCCATATTCTATATTTAGTTTTTTACCAACCATTTTCATCATCAACTCTTGATTTTGTACACGCAGGCACACACACATACGCTTAGTTGGTTTTTCTCTTTCATTCATTCACTCTTTTTTATATTATTATTCCAATTCATTCAGTTATCCACTAAGTGAAAAGCAACAAAAAAAAAGAAAGAAAATTTGTATGGATTTAGGAGGCAGGGACTCGAAAACAAGAGAGAACATACTATGGGATAGGATTTTGATACTCGGAGGACTTGATTCCTACCAGCTGTCCACCAATCCCTTCCTAGCTTCTGAAAAAGGCTAAACCTCAAAAAAATGATCTGCTTTGAGGAATACATGTATTTTCAGTGAATGAAAGCGTTTGACTAGACTCTGACTGCTAACTTTTTGAAACCCAGCAGACCAGACGGCAAAAATGATCCCTTCTTTGTTTCATTCATGTGTTTGCCTTCGTATATATTCGTACAAATGTATTTGTATTACATATATAAGCACCACACACACAAGTAAATGACATAAAAGTGAGCATTTGTGTCCCTCCGTGCAAAGGATAATGGGGTGTAATCTAATCCATCAGTAGCAACAGCAGAAATAAAAAAAGGCTCGTCCAGTCTCCCTTGTATGGAGATGTCATGTCAAATTTATTATACATAACATAGGCATACGTACAACAAACAGGGTATATCCCTGCGGTACTCATCTTACTTATTTACTGCAATTACAACACAGTAGTAGCGCAAAAAAAAGCAATATGCTTTATTGCTCATCAGAGCATTTATAAATGTATGATGACGGTAGGGATGAGAATGATGATGTCGATGATGATGCGGTTGTGAAATATTGAGTTTACATACGTACACTTTTATAACATAAGTGCATTGTAGGGTATTGCACACTTTGTAATAATACGTGTTTTGTATATACTTCCAGGTCAAGCCCCCAAAAGCGTATCAATGTTTTTCGGTCCCATCATCACCAGGGTTGACGGTGGTGGTGGTGGTTTTCCCTTGTTAAATGTTGGTGCTAACCATATTAATGCGTCCCCGCACCACACCGGATAAGCAAAGTGTATCCATAAAGATGAATGCTGCATATATGCACCTATATTTTTGTGAATAAATGCAGTCAGCCAGTGTAATAATTTTTTTTTCAGCAGAGAAGTATCATGCATCATGATGATGTTGATTATTATTATTATGGCGATGATAATCCCTTGACAAAATGGTGCTAACCTTTCCATACAGTTTCTCTTGACTGAAGAAAGTGATTAGCATTAGGATAGGCAAATCAAGGGGCCCGGCAGAGCAGAACGGACCCTAGAGAGAGAGAGATATAGATAGAATAAGAGCACGTACATTATTATGCTTAATTTTATGAACTGTCAAATGGGGACTGATTGGGGATTCTGAGGTGAATGGATCCTCATCGCTTCGTCAAAAATCAAACGCAGGATTAAAAACTTAGTTAGTCTATCAACGACTCCAGCCCTGTTTGGGTGACATGATAACGTGCTCTCTTTGTAAAATTATTACTACCTGTTTACATTTGAGTGGGAACATTACATTAAATAGTCAAATCTATTGTGTCTTTGGAAATTTTATTGTTTTTTTGTGTTTAAGTGACTTTTGATAAATTACAAGAAATAGTGAGTTCCTGGAAAAGCTAACATACATATTCCCAGATTCTGAGTAATTACATAATAATTGTGTGTCTTTGGAATAAATACTTTTTAAAAGTGAAATTAGTTCGTGAATTACAAAAACTTGTCGGACTAGACTGAAAAATATGAGCGTGTTAAAAAAATAACATTTAGTAAAAAGGATTTATATTTTTAACTAAAGTGTTTAGTCAAATTCCTTTTTTGGAGATGATAATGGACCTCCGTCTTGGCGTGGAAATTGGAAAGATGAGTCAACCACAGAGCTCAAGTAAGTTATAATCTTGAATTTATAAATTATATTTAAAAGAAGAATCAGAATTTAAAACAGATCCAAACATTTACCGACTGCTGTCATATAACGGAAACTATTACCTATCTACACATAAGATTATCTATTTTTCATTTTTAAATATTGCTGTACAATCAAGTAGTCTCATGGAAACAAGTTCACATCCAGCTGGAAAGCTGAAACAAATGTTTAGAAAAAAAATCCCTCATAAATTATTGATTTATCCAGTTAACTTCCTGTATGGTCGTCCCTCGTTCCGTTAATAACGGAACAGCAAAAAGCAGAGCTGAATTATATATGAATACAGGTTTGCATGTTAGTTACATCGTTGGATACAAACAAAAAGCAATTCCAAAAAACGGAAAAGGCAGGTGAAATGTGAACCGGGTTCGCATTTTATAATTTCCAGGTTTAAGTTTAAAATAATTCTAGAAAATGAGAGAAAATCTTATACCTGTGCGAGTAGGTAAAAAAATGTTTGTATGCTAAATTGGTAGGGGACATATTATCCTGATCTAGTGATTGGCATAACCGATAACAGAACGTATATTCATATGAAAAAGAATACACACATATATCTGACTGACTGTTGTATGATCTCAAGTGATGATACCAATCACGCGGAGGCGTGTAGTTAAAAACGATCATCATCGTATCATCATCATCATGATTGTGAGTGAGTGAGGAACAAAGATGAGACCCAATTTTCATGCTTTAAAATCCCTGGGAAAATATTTTACGATGATACATGATACAGTTTTGTTGAAAGTCCGTTGATGAGCCAAAGTAATTTATTTATTTATGTTTGGTTTTTGTTTTTACGTGCATGTTGTTGTGTGTGACGTGACATGATGATACCCGGGTATCCTTATTGCCTTTTCCGTGTAATGATACTTGCCCTTTTGGCATCACTTTGTTGCGAGGATGCTCTTCTCACAGCGTAAAAAGGCAGGAATTGCTTTTGAATATTTTATGATGGTAGGTATTCATTACACTTCCCAGTCAGTTTGCTACAGGATGAAGGGGAAATAATAATCATTTTTCTCTTGCACCTGAGAATTTCAGGGTTTTTTTTGGAACAATATTGGTATATGAAATGATGAGGTGAAAAGGGGACACTGGAAAGTTGAATGCTTATATGTTTGTACGCGCAGGGGTGCCGTAATTGGTCTAATATAAAGTATGAATGAATGGCTGTTTAAGGAAAACCGGAAGTTGCGCATTACACTCTCCTTCCTTGTGTCATGTAGTAGTGGGATAGGGAACGCACAGGGGGAATGTGCATAAAACACGCAAATACCTGCTTTGTGGCTTATTAAATAGCAGCATGGAGTAGAGTTACATTGTCTATTTTTTGTTTACATAATTGATTCAGAGAGTGTGTTTAGAGTTGATTTTCCAACAACAGTTAATCGTGCAGGAATTATTCATATTTACCTGCAAAAAAGTTCAAAAGGCATAATATGTCGACGACATTACTCATGTTTAGCAAACGTCATGTAGTGTGAACGCCACGAGCTTAACTTGTGTCCGTCGATCTATTGTTTGAGAAATTTTTATATGGTTGAAAAGTAAATAGGAAAATCTTTGGCATAACTCTGATTTCTATCACCCGACTTAACTTGTGTCTATTGATCTATTGTTTGAGAAATTTTTATATGGTTGAAAAGTAAATAGGAAAATCTTTGGCATAACTCTGATTTCTATCACCCGCATGACTCATCGCATTATTGACTAAATTATGGATCAAGTTTCATGGAGGCACATTCAAAGCATTTAATATTGTGAAGCTCGGTTGCGATTTAAGATGTAAAGCAATATCCATTATATATTTACAAATTAAATCATATTTAAACGATTGAATCTAGTGATTTAAAAAAACATTTTTCTTCATTGAATTACTATTTGAATTTTAAATTTATTGGTTAGAGTCAAATCTACTTTAAAAATAATTACATTTTTCGGAGAGCACGGCCACAATCGTTTTAAAATACAAGCTAATAGAAAATATACTTTTGAACTCATAATAATAAATACCTCTGTTTGTCTCCTTTCAGGTCGAATTTTGTATGATGTTCCATGCAAGGTTTGTCAGGACCATTCCTCGGGAAAACACTATGGCATCGTAAGTTTTTCAGTTGTATAATAAATTTCATTAAATATTTCAACANGTTCCATGCAAGGTTTGTCAGGACCATTCCTCGGGAAAACACTATGGCATCGTAAGTTTTTCAGTTGTATAATAAATTTCATTAAATATTTCAACATTTTATTTTAATTGAATTTAATCTTTTAAAAATGTTTTTTTTTTGTCTTTTTTGTGTCCCTGATGTCTCTGACCTGGCGCTAATAATTAATTAACTAATTAATTATGATTGATGGTGTGATTAACTAACTAACTAGATGTGTTGCGATGGTTGCAGTGGTTTTTTTAAAGTACGTTATCAATTAATTTAACTACTCTAAACTATTCAAAACATAAAAACTACAAACAATACACTTAAGCACATACCAATTTGCACTAAGATAAATAAAAGAAGAAGTTGACCAGAATAATTTCATGTAACTCTACATTATGCATTTCAAAACCTTTTCTGCTTGTTCGGGAAATATCTCGACGTTAAAAAATTAGTGGTAGTACATATTAAAGTTATCATACCACAGAATTGTAGTTAAAAGTTGGGATGGTCAGTGTCATTTTGGAAACTGTCATTTAATTAACATTGTGGTGATCATGCAATCCAGGAAAAATCCTATTTCTCAGTAATTTGATGGTTGGGCTCACCATGAAAATTTTGATGCAATTTGGCTTCAAAGTAGTCGGGGTCATGTCGGCAGTGTTAAAATTAAAGGCTTCTAAAGTCGGCGCTATTTTTTCAAAGTAGTATCATTTTACATCTTATTTCTTTTCTGTTTTTTTACCTTAAATAACATATTTTTTCTGACAAATTTTCGTCCTTTTGTTTTGACCGTCAACATTTTAGCTATAAAAGTCCTTTTTTATCTCGTCTTTACATCTTTCAAGGATGCACGTAGTATATGGCATACATACCTACATGCGTACTACAATATACACATTACTTACCATGAATGCGTATGCTTACCTGTTTACCTGTTGTTGCGTTGGTGCGGCTACCTTTTTGTATGTTCATTAAAGACATCACCGAAGTATCCACTTGTGGGTTAGCTTATTTGTCCAAAATTGGAAAATGATAATTTTTATCAAGAAAAAATTTCTAGCGAGCAGTAGGTTACATGTAGGTATATGTATTTTCATTGAGAAAAAAAGTCTCAAAATTCGACAGAATATGTAAAAGTCAGAATGAGTTCATGTGGAAAAAATGAAAAACAAAAGTTTGATGTAAATCTAAATTGACTTTACCTACATGAGAGAGACCACCTTCCAAAACTACTTGTATCTTTTTTTTGCTTTTCTTCTTTTTGATCAACCGCATTTTATCTAATCTAAAATATTATCAACAAGTCACCCAAAATATTTATGTTTTTATTACTTTTGATTTTTACAGAGGTCAGTAAGAAGAAACCGACAATATGTTTGCCGAGCCAAGAGTGAAGGAAGTTGTCCTGTGGACAAAACCCATCGAAATCAGTGTCGAGCATGTAGGCTCAAAAAATGCGTATCTGTGGGCATGAACAAAGATGGTACGTTTGGTTGCATTGCATTTTGAATTCATTGAAATGGTCTAATGAATGATGAGTGGTATCTGCTATCTACTATGAAACTTACACAATTTTTGTATTAATCTGATATATGCAGCTGTACAACATGAGCGTGGACCTCGAAATTCCACACTTCGTCGCCAAATGTCTTTGTACTTTAAAGAAGGTCATCTTCCACCCCTGGCCCCACCTGTAAGCGTAAACTCATCTCCATCCTCCTCTGGAAGTAATGGACACAGTAACAACTCCCATCTCGAGCCATCCAGTAGCTCAAGTCCCATTTCTTCGTCATCCTCGTCAATTAACAATATTACAACGTCGACAGCTGCCATTTCCCCATACTCCATTACCAATCTCATCTCAACCTCAGCGGTGGGTCATCCGGTGACAAATATGACCGCAGCTGATTTCCTCCGAAATGCCAGTATGCACCACCACCATCATCATCATTCACTTCCACCACACTTCCCTGTTATTCCTCAGTCATCATCCTTTCATCATCCAAGTACAGCTTTCCCGGTGATCTCAAGTCCTGTATCATCTCCCAGTTCACTTCCGCGAAACGGAAACACTTCACCCGTGCCAAGCGGGAATATTTCACCGGTTGGTTCCTCCACTTCATTGGATAGTCCTAGCAGCAGCAACAGAGATAACACGAGTGGATCACCGAGAAATTCAAGAAACTCACCCACATCAACAAATGACACTATTGGGATGAATGAGAATTCCTTTAGCCCCATCAATAGACTGAACAAAAGAGAGTTTGCCGTAGGCTCTGGAGGACTTGCAATGGGTCCAGCTTTGGACTTGGTCATGAACAATGCAAGAAATAGTAATGGTGATGGGGGCATTGCTGGCTTACCGGTGAATAACATTGGCTTGTTTTTACAAAGGAGTAGTGGTAGCAATGGGTTCGGGGATCATGCATCTTTTGAGAAGCTTGCTTTGTTACGGCCACCATTAGGACTGCCTCTCTTTGGGATGCCATCTTTAAAAGTATTTAAACTTTTTTTTTATGTTGTATGTTGCCTCTGGCCATGTATTCTATGATGAACATCATACGAAGATCATTTTATCATTTTAGATTAAAACTCATATTATAAAGCTCATTTCTAAATTATTTTTTAGTATGGCTGGCCAGAAATGCTCCAGTTTCATCATCAGCAAAGCCGTAATGGGAACAATAATGCTGGAGGCATGGATCAAAATGCAATGGCCGCGGCGGCAGCTGCAGCAGCGGCCGCAGCAAATTTCCAATCGTTAAATTTCGGTAACAATTCCGCTTCCTTTGGAAATCTTCGTTTTAACCCCATGACCTTCCCACTTATGATGTTCGGCACGGAGACACTAACCTTCCTTTAGAAATGGGACCAAAGCTGTTGAGCAATTACTACGAGAGCAGCATTGATAATGTCAGCAGGTCTGAAGAAGAGAAAGCCAAAAAACAAGAGGAAGTTTTGCAGGAAATCAAATCTCTTCAGGAAACCATTGAAAAATTTAGAGAAATGAATGTGGATCACACAGAATTCGCTTGTTTGAGGGCAATAGTTTTATTCAAGTTGTCATCCAGCACGGGAGACCTGTTGAAGAAGAATTTGAAGGAAGCCAAGACAATCGAAGCACTTCAGGATCAAGCTCAGCTTACACTAAATAAATACATCAATATGGAGTATCCCAACCAACCTCTGAGATTTGGTAGGCTTTTGTTGTTGCTTCCTTTGTTGAAGAGTGTCAGTCCTGTGACTATCGAAAACTTGTTCTTTCGTCGAACTATCGGCCAGATTCCGATCGAAAAAATTATTTGTGATATGTACAAATCTACCTTGTGAACTTTTGTACATGTGAGTAAAATTACAACTTTAATCATTTTAACCTTTAACTACTTATTTGTTAACATTGTTACTTAAGCATTAAATAGCCAATCAAAAATTCAAGTATCTCAATAATCTCGATGTACACTGTACAAAACTATAATAAAACCTTGAATACATTTTAAATGTAGCTCACAGCAAGTCACCATTTGCCTTTCCACCCTACAACTCAATAACATCCGTTTGATACATCCAAGGATGGAGACGGGGTAATATGCGACTGCAAGCGTAATCTTATTTCGTTAAAATGTATGTCAACGTGCAGTCTGTAAAATTGATTGGGGTTTTAGTACGCATAATATTTTCAACTGTTGCAAATAATATTTCCTTTTTATTTTTTTAAATTGTTGATTAATGTTAAGTTATTTATGATTTTAATTGTACTTTAAACAAGCACAAAAATAATATTGTAAGTCAAATTTTGCATCATCATTACCTCAAGAAGTATTAAGCTTTGTACAGTTTACTTTTATATAAATTATGTATGTATTTAGGTATGTTAATTTCTTACAGACAATAAAAATGCAGAATCCAAGAATGTGTCTGTCAGTAAATACATTAAATTCGTGATACGTGCAGCTAAATTATTACTTATTATTATTTTTACTCTTTCACGAAATTCTTTAATTTATACACATCACTTGTGTATGAGGAATCCTCATTGAGGATGCGTCTACATCTGCATACTATACATTATGGTCATAAATTGTTTGTTAGTGATGATGACCAGTGACAATACATTTTATCAATGCAAAGAATCCATCTTTTAATCGCTTCAAACAACCAGTGATGATTATATTTTAATTTTTTTTTTCATACCTCAACTCAGTCAGTTAAATGAAAGTTATCCCGTAAAGGCAACTCAGTCAGTTAAATGAAAGTTATCCCGTGAAGGCAGTGTAGTCTCGCCATCAAGTATTTTTCAAATAATAAGTTGATCCATGCATAAAAGTCATGTAACAAAAAGTGTGCATATGATTTCATTGTGATGGCTGGTTTAAAATAGACTTGTTCTTTTAAAAAATTTGAAATTATTATATTTCTCGGGTCGCATGTTTTAGTGGTACAATTAATATAATAGTATACATAATACATATATCATTATTATTTTTCATATGCGATAAATTTACCACTACACAAATATTATGGTTCCGTCAACCACAGAAAAATTTAAAGTTAGGATTAAAACTATGATAATTCATATTGAAACAAAAGTGCGTGAACTGTGTCAAGATTAAAAATTGACGTACATATTTTAATATATGAATAGGTAGGTACATCATAATAAGGTAATTGAATTCTAATACAATTTTATGCCATTTACATACTGATAAAAATTTGACACTTGAAACTAAAACTTATGACATAATTTACTAGATATCCTATCATACTGGTGGAAATTTGTACGTTAAGTAATGAACTTAATTTGTACGTAATAATCCGAAATGA
Organism: Zhuqinia jingwanae; assembly: GCA_027744095.1. Classification (NCBI taxonomy): domain Eukaryota; kingdom Metazoa; phylum Arthropoda; class Collembola; order Entomobryomorpha; family Paronellidae; genus Zhuqinia; species Zhuqinia jingwanae. Next base: position 13,412 of record JAHZNC010001646.1, read on the forward strand.
AATTATTGTTTCTGTATTTCTACAACATCTATCATGTCACCATGATCAAGGTCTAATGATTCAGGAGTTTCTGTTTCGTCCAAGTCATCCCCATCAAAAACTAACTTGAATCGCTTTCCCTGAAGATTAAACTTTACAATGTAGTCTTCAATTAGTTGTTTCACGTGCGTCTTACGCTTTATAACCACTGAGTATCTTTCTCGATAACCTCCACATCCTTGAAGTTTAATTACAACAGAATTGGGATCAATATTTTTGGCAGTGACATTGCTGTTATCATCTGCAGTAGATTTTTCAAACGCTTCCAGGGTTTGCCCAAAGGGTATCGTTGAAACTTCAATATTGTCCGAAATTTCGTTGTTCACTCCATCCAATATAACTAAGTTGTCGGCTCGAGTTGACGCCTTTAGCGCAAGGTCCATTCGAATCTGAGACATTTTTGTTTCCTGTTGAGAATAAAAATTGTAAAATGAGTGTAATACGTAATATCATAACACTTTTTGCCATTATACATGTATTGCTCATGTTTGTTATAATAATGCATAAAACTGCGCCCACCTTAGGTACCCTAAATCTCAACAATTCGTTTTTCCAACGGATTCTTAAAGAGCAAAGTTCATTGACTGGTTCAACTACCGCAACGTCTTCATTAAAACTTTCATCAAATGTATGATTCAAAACTTCTACATCATTGTCCTTGTCAGATAACCCTACTACGTCTTTCTTCTTGGCGCCACGACGATTACTGGTAGTACTGGTTGCCGTTGTAGTAAGATTTTTAGATTTTTTAGAGCGAGTCGAGCGAGTTGAAGTTGGTGGTCTCGGTTCCAAAGGTATTGGCAAAGGGTCACTTCTAAAAGGTCGTGTGGTTAGATCGTCAATTTCCGCCAATAATTTTTTTGTGTCTTCCGATAATTCAGTTGATTCAATGTCTTCTACCGGCTTTTTAGTGCTTTTCTCAGATTTTCCATGGGCAGACCTTTTGGAAGACTTTTTAATAGCCGGTTCAAGTTTTTTTTTGGATGATTTTTTTGATGAATTAGAGCTTGAACTTGATGCGGAAGGCACATCAACTTGTCGAGATTGCTTTTGTACTCGGGAAAACATTGCTACAAATATAAGTAATTGTTTGGTGATTTAGAAAACAATGATCAAAGGAAAAAATAAATCAGTTTCTGTTTAAACATTTCATGCTTCTTGAATACACATACCGTTGAATGTATTAGCACTAGGTATAAGTTCATCATCTGAGTCGGATAGATCCATAGCTAGTTAAAAATTGGAAATGAAGACAGTTGTGAATTCGTTTCGAGCTCTGTAATTTATAAAAATGCATAATTAAAACTTTGGGCAGCATCACATCACATCACATCACATTTTACATTGACGCATTTTTAGTGTGGCATTGTACAGTTCCGATTTCCGATAGAGTACCGAACTCAAGGGACCAGATTAATTACATTTTAGTTCACTAATGACTAACCCGGCTTTTGGTGTTTCGGGAAGAGTAATTTTCAACGAAGAATCTTGTGGTTGAAATTCAAAATGTCAAATCCCTTACCACAGGAAAACGTCAAATAGTAACCTGTGCACTTGTAATAAAAAGATTATGTATTGCCATGAATGTTTCTTTTTAATAAGTGCTTGACAAACACGTACCTTAATTTAGGTGTAAATGTTTCTGCATTTTTGTAGCTTTCTGTCGATGAGCAGTAATATTTACAACCAACTAACAAATTTTGAGGATTTTATAGGCAGAGATTTGTAAACAAAGAAATGCCGCCATGGGCACACCACCCGCAGCAGCGAAAGATATCCCCTCAGCACAAAACGAGTATCTTCAGTTTTAAAACTGAAGATACTCGCATGAGCTTGAGGTTTGTTAACCCATTCAGGTGGCAACCTGAATAATCAGGTCATGACAACATAACTGATCAGGTGGTAGAGCGAGTATATCAGGTCAATAAAAGCATATGGTTCTGGTGGTAGAGCGAGTATGTCAGGTCGGAGTAGAAACTTCGTTTGAATGGCAACCTGAATATTCAGGTCCAATTTGTATTACTGTTGTGGAGGAGACCTGATATATCAGGTCATAGTTTAAATATTGTCAAGGTGGGAGCACTAGTTAAACAGTTCCATAAAAATTACACTTGCAATATGGAGAATATTTTGGAGTATGGTAGTGAGGAGGATTTGGAGGAACTGGAGCAGTGGCCATTTATTGAACAAGTTCGTACTGAGGCACCAGCTACCTCAATTTCTAGTCAGTCTATGGAACTAATACTTTCAGGATCAGGTAGATTTGCAGCTACTACTGAAACAGGTAAGTTAACGACATACTTTTTTTGATTTTGATTTTAACAAAAAATTTAAAAGTACGAACTATTTCAATTTGAACACAGATGATTTTGGATTATCTGAAGAACTGTTCAATACACCTGAGTCAGGAGATGAAATTGGATCATCTGAAGATGATGATGATTTTGACGAAGAAGGTACACCACCAACGCCCGAGTATAGCCCTACTACACCAACACAGGTTTCTTTCGCAAATGAAGGAACTCAAGTGGAGAGTCAAGAGGATTTTTCCATATGGATCTTTCTCAGGATGAAGATGGTATTCA
>JAHZNC010001647.1:0-42999 GCA_027744095.1 Zhuqinia jingwanae
AATCATTGTCATCATCATCATCATCGACGCGGTCGGTAGTTGTTGTCATTGAACCTTGCATGGATGTCATATAATATGTACGTATGTAATATGTATGTATGTTTTTTTCTTTATTTCATAATTCGGGATCTATTTAGGAGGTAAAAACTTTAAACTTGATACTTTATGATGGCAAATGAAGAACAAAGTCTCAAAAAAATATTATATTGTATGTAGCGTATATTTACTTATGGTGAGTGCGTTGGTACACAAACCCGCAAAGTATTACTGCGCGACAGTTTTGTAATAACACGGTTTTCGGCGTGTGCTTGCCGCTGGGAATATGATTCATTTTAAAGATTATTGGATGCGGAGTGTAATATCTTATGTCGGTTCCATACTATGATTACTATTTTTATTATTATCATCATCCATATATTACTATCTTGATAAATCAAACATTAAAATCAATTGCATCATGATGTCACAAGAGATACCACCAGTTTTACTACTGTCGGCAACAAACCAAAAGAATGAAAGAGGCAGCCGCTACTCTAATTTAAAATGAGCCGTGTTGTAAGCTACACACGTAATAATATTGGTTATTGGCTATTGTAACATTGTCATAAAAATTCTTTTATCTGTACGCGCACGGTATGTATCAATATGTATTTTGAATCTATTTTGGTAACTCTTCAAAAATAGTGTGTAGAGATTACGTATTGACACACATTTATGTGTGCATGCGTATATTTTCCATCAAAATCCTTTTCATCTTTCTAAATTGAGTTGATCGATTCTTTTGAGCAGGAAAACAAATATTGGACAAGCTCTGTTGTTCTTTTTTTTTCTTTTGAATTGAAACCGATTTTCTGTCATCTTTTCTATACTGCCAAGATTATCCTTCTGTCTCACGAAATCATTATTACGATCACATTGCATTGTTGTAAAACTAGCTCCCTAAAGAAAATAAAATTAGACCCAGGCGAACGACGTGCTAAATTAAAAATTCAAGGGTCGCCTGTCAGCTTGTATCTGTGTAAACTTGACTCATCATTTCGAAAACTGGTCCTTAGACATGTCATCATAATAACTCTAGTTTATGCATTTTCTTTTTGTGAGCAAGAGGTAATAATAATGTTGCTTGCTGCCGCTGCTTTGTCAAGTTCACAGTCAACAACAACAACAAAAACAACATATCAGTAAGAAATATTTTAATAAACTTTTTTTTCAATTTTGAAATTACACTCAGAAATGATAATAAATCCAACTGCCTGTCTGAATATTTATACTTGTGAGAAAATTGAAAAGTGCGTATAATTTTATTTTTTATAATGGGATGGGATACGTAATATAAATAAATAATATTGATACATACGAGTGTACATACTTTTGATATATGATCCGTGTGTGTGTGCAGGCTGAAATACATACGACATCCTACATGCGTATAAGTTTACAGTTCATTTGATTTTCAAGTTTCAAGGGATGGATTAAAAGGGACTACTATTGCGTGCTTACATGATGGGGATGATTATCATCATCAACATCATGATCATGATCATCATGGCGCTGTCTCGATAAATCTTGCGAGAGCAGCAACAGCGGAAGGAAGGTTGGTGTGATCCTAATAAAATTAAGGCGGAGAAGTATAATGTTTGAAATCAAACTTTCTGCTTTGATGTACTCCTCACTCGCTTGTCCGCCCATCGTCATCATCATCATTATAAAAACCCGTCGCCGTCGTCGTGTGTAAAGTTGAAAGGGTTCCATTTCTTCCGTTACACTTTACTTCATCCATAATATGTTATATACCTACGTATACTAATATTTAATGCCTATGATGTATTTTTATGTACATTTATAATGTTTTGTGTGTTCGTCGCATCATAATTTTATTACATCGACTCAAACTCATAAATACTAATCATGGCATGATGGGATGTCGGTCCGCGTGTACTAATAACTTAATGCTGTTTATTGTATAGTATTACAATTAATACACTACAATAAAAACAAGTTATTCTCATCATAATACATGCGGTAAAACAAAAATGCATACTGTGCGTCGCCGTTCATTGAGGATCCCGAAGAAAGAACACACGCGTAAAATAGTATATTATGGGATTGCGTACAAGGCAAAATTGTTTACAGGGAAGTTCTTAAAAGACAAAAATGCTCTCCCTCGGGATTTTACTTTATAGACTTATGGAGGACTTATGGATTTTTGTCTCTCAAGTTGTGTCGGTCTGTGTTTTGGTGTGATTAAAAGAGGAAGCCGAAAAATGAAACCGAAAGCTAAAGTACATTTTTATTACTTTTATTTCCATTGATGGTGGTGTGGGGCTATTGTAGTAGCAGGATGTGTGAGGTTATTAAAACAAGGGTATTTTCTGGTCAGCTTTGCATGTAACAAGGAAAGATACACAAACATTACTAGAACCATGCAGTTCTAAGTCATCCGCCGCATCCTCTTGACAAGATGCATTTTCAAAACTTTCCATTTAAAAAAGAGAGACAAATGATTTAGTGTATTGATATTGCTTGTATTATTGTTTTTTGTCGTTTATTATTATTTTAAAAATAAATGCGTTGGTACATTGTATTTTATATTTGCTGCTGCACCAAGCGGCGTTATACTGTTGTTAGTATAATGGCAAAGGAAAGAAAAGTACTACTATTCAAGAGAAAAGGAGGGGGCAGCTAAAAGTCAGATCTGATTTTGAGATTCCACAATTTAAATTTTTTTTAATTCACAGTAGAGAGCCTCCTCCAAACATTTGTAATAACAAATATATGCAGAGGAATATCTACATAAAAAGAAGAACATAGAACAAGTACAAAACGCAAGCAAGCAGACAATGGATGCACCACCATCATCATCTCAACAAACCTATTTACTAATAGTATTCCCCGAAAAAAACTTTCAACAAACTGAAATTAAATAAATAAAGTACCCTTAGCACTACTACAGTACATCTACCTCTAGTAAAAAGAATGATCATGAACTAAACGTGCTATACAACAATAAGCAATGCCTTGCAATAATAATAATAATAATAAGTACCCCATAACCAAAGAAAAAAATATATACGCACACACGCACACATGCACACAAGATACAGAAAGAAGACGGCTTAAGGTTACTGTTCTTTTCCGTGCCTCACACTATTCTCCTCCATATATACTTATACAGTATCCATGATTTAATCAGGATGTGTCTGTGTTCTGCTGTATAAAACATTAAATTAAGAGAAGATGGGCTCTCCTTTAGTGTGTTTGGGGACTCCCTTCCCTACCTACGAAGCTACTATTCCCTTTATATAAATAGTGTGCACAAAACCATATAATATTATATATATTTTATAAAACACGTCTGTACAGTCCGTATTCCGTGTTACGGCACAACTGAGGCATGCTCATCATGATCATCATCATCTTAACAAAACCACATGAATGCAAGGAAATTTTTAATAGGGATTTTTGAGGTACTTGTTTTTGGGACTCAGTTCCCTGTAAAGTATTACAGGGATGAAGGGAAAAGGATCAAGATGTGTGTTATGTGTGTGTACCCAAACTGTAACGCTATTTTCATTCACAGTCCAGCTTCATCAGCAGAAGATGGAGAAACAAGCCTGTGTGCTGTGTATTTTTTTGTGTGTACTGTGAAGCGAACTTTGTAAGCTTGTGTGAAAACGAAAAATGCATAACACCTACGTAATATTATATACTTGGTAGAAGTAAGTAGGTAGCTTTGTTTGTGTAAAGGTACGTACATACATTGTGAAAATATATTGCTATTACCTTTTTGTCGCAATCGGATTCACAAAGCGACATAAAGACAAAAAAAACAGTGTGTGCACACATACATATTTCCATTTTATTCTTGGAGCAAGCAAGGCAACAGTCTTTTACTAGTTAACTAAGAAGAGAGAGAATGTGTTCTCTTTTTCTTACTTGTTGTAGGTACTTATTGTGTACCCTGCATATGTATGGTACTGACTGACTGATCCACTTGTGTTAAAATTACATATTCTTTGTTGTTACATTACCCGAGTTCCTTCCTGTCTGTTGAATCCAGTCAGTTTCACGCTCAAATGAGTTTATACTCTTTTGTGAACTTTGCTTGTTAAATAAATTGAACTCTTGAACTCCAACTGTACATTACTTGCTTTTGTTTAAGCTCATTGGGGTTTAAAGTACTCTTCTACGTACGTAATATATATGCTATGGACAAAATACATCACATTTTGCCTATGTCAACTATTTTAATTCACAATGTAAACCAAATATACATATATTACCTTTTATATATAAAATATTATGTATCTTTCGTGAGGACAACAAGGGCAAAATCAGGGTTTAAAATTGAAAAGAGTATGAGATGAGGGGGATCTAGGTATTACACTTTGCAAGGAGCACTGTATATACCGCATTGAATGAACCATGCCATCGTCCATGCACCACTACTGTGCATCCTTCTTCACTCCATCTGCTACCCATTTGCCATCATATTGCTACTGCTGCTATATACTCACTTCTCCTCATCATCATATCAGTGACAACCAGGCCAGCTTACAGTTTGATGTTATACGGCATCCATGCCGGACGGATGAATATGTGGCGTGGTCTGATTATTATTATAAGCCCCTTTGTTCCTTCTGAAAGGAAAATAACAACTTGAAAAATAGTGTGTGTGTGTGTTTGTTGAAGTTGAAGCCTCGTGTTTTTATACAGTACATCTTCTTATTATATATACATACCTACATATCTTCATACTACATACATTACTCGTGTGGAAAATGACTGTGACATTAACCAATTAATACTTTGGTAATCAATAACACATTAAAATTACATACGTCGTTAAATGAGAAACGACAAAATTTTAAAATTAAAAAGTGAAAATATACGACTATATATGGAAGCCATACAGTAAAAAAAAGTTACAAGTTTTTGTTATCCATATTCCATTTCCAAATGTTTATATCTACCGTAAGTATTATTTTTTTATGCCGAGATAAAAAAATATATATAACTGCCATTTGTGCAAAACAAACATTATGTTTAAAGTGACATTGAAAGTAAAAGACGCGTAAATAGAAATTGACAAAGGCAAACAGTTTTTTTAAAAGCTGCAATGATTTGTTTGGATCACGCACCACGCTACAATAACATACGTAACAAAGCTACATATGCATTTCATGCTTGAATGGATCGGATCAGGAATGTTCAAAAAAAAAAGAAGCAAATGTGTGTTTCTTTTTTCTTTTTTTTCGCTGCTATTGAAATACGTTTAACTGAGAGAAAAAACACTAATCTAAAATACATGTAAGTAAATATGTTTATAATATATAGAGCTATTACGCAGTTTAATTAAAACAACGAACGAGTTTTTTTTGTTGGTATACCCAATTTTTGCTTCAAGGCGACTTTCTTTCTTTTTTGTTTCGAAGAAACGCACACTTAAACACACGCACATTTAAACCCATTGATAAGTGCGTATGTTATAGTAAATAGTGAATACTCTATTAATCAAAATGAAAGTACCTACTTAATTTAATATTATTACTGCTGTCACTACTGCATTAGGGGTTCATGTACAAGAAGCTGAATAGTTGTCGTAAATCATTTATAGTGAACTTGCAAAAAAAAAAGAGATTCAACTAGAAGAACTGTCTCTTCACTTTAAATTCATCTTTCCTTTTTGTTGTTGTGCTCAATGAATGCTATCATTTTGCTAGCACACTTTTTTTTTTGACGTTAATGTTTTTGGACCAAGTTGTACTGCAACTACTTGTTACACATTTGTAACGCACTTTTACCAAGTTGATTGTTTGATAAAGTGAAAACTGCGTATATGCGTGAGTGTGTATATGTACACACACAGTGCTCATTGTTCATCATCATGGTTGTTTGTCAGTATTCATTATGTAGAATACGCAAAAAAAAGTTAACTAACCGCTGCTAAAGAGGATTTAATGTGTTGTTATTTGATTGTGACTACATTTTTGGTGAAAATTTGCAAACAGAAGCAATTTGTAAGGTATGTAACAAACATGCGTGTTTTTTTTGTTTGATGAATGATGATGAACATTTATTTGCATCGCCACTGAATGCATTTTGTTGATTTTTCCATAAATGGTGTGCTATACAGGTAGATAGAAATGATCAAAGGAAAAAAATGATCTATGTTTGGTACCAAATAAATGGTATTTTATAAAAGTGTGGAACTGACTTGAAATATAAAGATTGCAAACGTGGTGAATGTTTCATTTGTACAAGATGAAGTAAAAGTGGATGCTTTTTTGTGTGGTAGAGAAAATAATTTGGAAAATAATGATCAAAATGTTTCAATAATACAACAGCGGTCTTTGAGTCATTATTATTTCAATATCTCATTTACAGTTACAATAATACTAAAGTTTTGTCGATTCAAATTCGATGTTACACTTTTTCTAATACATGTTCGGGAAAGAATGCATTGACGAGTGGAACGGGTATTTTGATAAATCAAAATTACAACACAAAGTCAATAGTAAGTAGTAAGGAATTCTTAAGCATTTTGTATAACAAATAATGAAGTGGTTGATGACATGAAATACTTTTACTCTTCTTCTTCCTCTTCTTCCTCCTCCTCTTCTTCTTCTTCGTATTCTTCCTCCTGAATATAAACATGCAATGTTTTTAATAAATCATTCCGACTATATGATAAATGTTTATTGGCATGTTATGTGCGTGTTTGTGCAAGTACACATGTCACTTACATCCGCTGCTGGTTCTGGCTCAGGAGCTGCCTCCACTTCGGGTGCAGGATCATCCAAGTAAAGGTCAGGCTCGTCTAAGTCTAGGACAATATCACCACCGTCAGCTTTCTGTTCTTCATCATCGGGGGTAGGTGGGTCATCCTTCTTCTTACCCGGTCGTTCTCCAAACCATTTTGGAAGGCGGGCTAAAATTACAATAACCAAAAACTGCTAATTAGCCCCAAAACTGTCACAAGATGACATATTGAAGAAGTGTAACAGGCTGTATATCATTTAATTCGAAGAAATATGTTTTTGTAGACATTGTACCTTTGGGTCGGGCCGTGAACTCTTGCGTCCTTTCAGACCAAACCTTTTCTTGAATTTCTTTGGTGATCTTGTCGTAGCCCTGAAATGAAACGAAAAGGGTAATGCTCTATTTACTACACGAGTGTTGGTGCTCATTATAATGAGCAAACTTGTTTTTGCGTGAAAACTTACACCCTCGAAAAGAGACTTCTTCTCTTCGTAGGTACGGGTGTCCACTCGCCTTTCAAACTTGGAAGCAAGACGAATCTTGGGCTATTTCAAAACAGAGTACACTTTTTTAAACGACAGTAATTAATTTAGTGCTTTGCCTCAGCCCCACCACATAATAATTTAGTAATTTAAGATATAACAGTAAATGAGGAAATCTTAATTACTGGATATTTTCCTGTAAGGGCCTCTGGCTCCAGACCAAGCTTCAAAGCCTTCTGACGCAGCTGTTGCTTCTTTCGCTCCTGCAACTCTCTCAACTGCCAGAAAGGAAAAGGAAATTAATGAATATCATTAAATGCCATCCTATTGTTTTTGTATTCGCATACAGGATTACACAAACATATATGCAAACTAGATTGGATGAATAACCCATCAAGTCTAGAGAGTCTATACACATGCATTCATTGTCTCTTGAAAAGTTTATCCAACAAGCTAATATTTTTTGATAAGGCAATTGCTCTTATTATGGAATTCAGCACTGGAAGCTCCACCACCGCCACCACCCTACATTTCATTAGTAGCCAAAATTAGAAGCGAAAAGTTTAAATCATCTAATAATATAGAGTTGACTTGTGTGTGCATTAATCTTCATCATCATAAATTCATTTTCCAAAAGTGATGGTACGCATTTCATTTCCATTTTAAACAAACTTTTATACACTTACAATGCCACCCCCGCTGCCACCTTTGTCTCGCTTTTCCTGACGTTTCCTTTCAGTTTCCTGGAGTCGTTTCATTTTCTCCTCTTGCTCCTGTTTCTTCTTCGCCTCAACGGCAGCCTGTCTTTCTTTCTCTTCTCGTTGTTTCCGGGCTTCCATGGCCTTCTCTTGTTGGTCTCGAACAACCTGATGTAAAGCATGAAAACAAAAGGTTTGTAGAGCTACCAATGTGTAACCCGCTCCACAGTGCGCTTTTTTATATATATTGCATATTATTATGTATGCAATATTATACGCGCTTGAATTATACTTTACGTTTCGCCTGCTTGTCCTTCAGCTTCTGGAGTTCTCCTTCTTCTCTCCTTCTCTGCTTTCGCCATTCTTCAATGTAAACGTTGAGCTCCTCATCAAGAGCACCACGCTTTTGTTGAGCTCTCTAAAAGAGTAACAAAAGAAAAGAAAAGAAGATTATTTTAACAGAGTTTGTACGCATCTCTAACGAAATGTATTGTTTATCTTTCAAAAAGAGCATGGAAATTTACATGAAATCAAAGTCATTGATTGAATTTTCCGGACTCATCCAAAATGGTAGTAGTCAAAGTAGACACGAAACCCCAATACAAATTATAATTAGATATATATATACCAAACCGCATAATCAAAAAAGAAAATGTGTGCATATTATTTTTACAATTTAACTTCAATGAAGGTATACGTAATACAAATAGTTACGAAAATGTTCGCACAAACGATACAATATTTTTTTTGTGTTTTGAAAGGAAAAAAAAAACTTGATTTGGTTGGGGTGACATGAACTTTGGCCACACAACTTTTACACAACTTATGACATAAAAGACATAGACAGATAGATAATAGACTAGTAAATACATGATTTGTGTACCTTGACGAAATCAGGTTGGACAACCTCCCTTTACGACAAAACCAAGGTTAAGGAATATATAGACGAATGGTGGTTGAACATAGGGAACAAGTACATCACATCAAATAGATATTAGCGCACATGGAACGATTTGTATTTTGTTTGGAAAATTCCTCTGGATAAATGTTTTAACGTTTCGTTAACTTGTTCTTGAGTGATATAGTATGCGTATAATTTCAAATTACTTGTAAGTTAAATATACAGGATAATATGTTGAATAATATTGTGTGTTTATGTAAAAGTCTAAATACATGATCATATTTCAATTAAGCCCTAATCAATGTAGAATTAAATTTGTATTGTTCAGCAGAATACATTTACATTCATCATGCCATTTAAGGAAGTTTACAGTGTCAAGTTAGTACAACACAGATAACAAATTACTAATTGTGTGTAAAAAAATTGTTTTTAAAACGACATACGTAATGTTTGTCAACTAAACTAAACTAGACGGTCTAAAACATGTCATGTTGTATTTATGTTTGTATTTGTTTATAATATGTACATAATCATAATCTCTGCTACTTACTTTGCACGCTCTAAAGTAAAAGGATACAAGCATGTTATTACAGTAGAGTAAAAGACGAAAAAAACGACAACGGAGACATTACGAACACGTACTTTTTAGAAGCTTGGGACCTATAAAAAGGCAACGAGACAAAAATTAATAAAAAAGAGGGATGATAAATATCATATAAACAAAAATCATTACAAATTAAATCATAATGACAACAATAATAATTGCATAAAAATAATAATGGATGAATCATAAGTTATATAACAGTAGTCACGAGTTTAAATCATTTTTAAACTAACACAAAGAGGCACTTTATATTGTGTAACCCATATAAAAGTCAAGGACAAAATATAATATTTTTTTAAAGACGACAATAAGACGAACGAACGAGACAAATAATTGCAAATGTCATGTATATTTTTTTGCTGCCATATCATTCTACGACTTTGATGCGTCAGTATATTTTAATCGTAAAGTTTTCTCTATAAAAACAAGTGAAGTGTGCAGATTATTCGTAGTGGCAAAGTTTTAATTAAAAATCTACATAAAAGTACAAAATACACGTACAGGTTTATACATTACCTGTATTTTGATCTACTGTTTTACGTTTGACTTAAATTCCATTCCTAGTCACAATACTCAACATAAAGTTGTTTTTTTACCAGTGTTGTGTGTTGTAAAAAAGTACATAGGTAATAATGCATAATTGGCATATGTACACATTTTATATACATCTTTTAGCCATGCACTGGCAGCGACAACTCTTTTTCTTTGTGCACGTGAGTCAACAACGCTTATTTCTCGTTTTGTTTAAAAAAAAACATAAGTAAGACTTAAGATTAAGTAAGATTGACTGCATACATTATGTATTTAGGTAGGTAGGTAAATACATTTTTCTTGTTGTTGCAAAAGAGCGAATAATAATAATAATAATAATAATTGTAATGTAAATAAGTAGCCGCAAAAATAGTTTTCAATCTTGTAAATCAATTTGTCATCTTGAGAAATAACACATTTTATTTTTATGATGATGAAAGACATGTCCCAAACCACATATCCCCATTTCAATTTGTAAAAAAAATGACTTTTTGTGAGAAATGGGGCGATGACGGTTGACAATATTATGCTTTCAGTAAATCACTCATCCGTGGAAGCATATATATACGTATCAAGATGAAATATTGATGAGCAGTTGACAACATACCTTCTGTAAGATAAAAAAAAACAAGACAAATGAAAACATTAAATTAGCATTACAAAGAAAACACAGAGTTAAAAAAAATGAGAACATGATATATATGACACGAGTGGAAATGTTTTATGAAAGAATTTTTTGTTTGTTACATCGTTCCCCTTCAAACAAATATTTTGTTTATGTTGCAGAACTTTGGTATTTAAAACTCTGTGTAGATATGAAAATAGTAACGTCTCTGTTGTCTGTTTGTCAAAAATGTCTTTGGCTAGTCTTCTGTTTTTCCTCATTTAAATTAATATCTTTGGCATTGGAAAAGTTGGCAAAATAATGTCATTCATTATGTTACATAAAATGGACCAAGTAGCGATGTATCTCAGGGTGCACATGGTTTTTGTTGTGTGACATGAATGTATATATGTGTGTATATGTATTGTGCATAGTACACGCTTATAATTTTTATAATTCATGCATATTATACGTATGTAGGTATAAAATGTATTGTACTTACGGCGCCCCCTCCTCCTCACTGAAGGAATCGCAATAGTGAGTTCAAGTCAAGCCAATACACGGGTGTGCATTTTCGCATCCATTACATCAAAAATCATCACCAACACGAGTCACCGAAGAGAGACAAAAAGAAAAGAAAAATAGAACATTATGAAGTTAGAAAAGATGTGTGTATTTTTTATTCCTTTTCAATCTTCCTCCGACTACGTGACAAAACTAACAAAATATAAAACAAACGAAATAGGCTCTCGCGCTTTTCACTCCAATAAATACATTCATGCAGGAGACAAAAATATATATTACAAAACCTAGAACAGATTATTAATCCCTGACTGTGTGCACGGGACAAACAACAACATTAAATATGTATGTATTTTAATAGGAATATATATACTCTTTCATTGTACCATATACATATACATAGGTAGGTTTATAAAAACAATAAAACTTTCTAGGTGCACATGTGCATGTGACGCATACCTGAGACCAAAACTAATAAATATAATCATTTAGTGAAAGGAAGAATTTAAGAATTTAAAAGTTAGAACGGTACAGCATCGTGTAAACGCATACCTATAACGCATGTATTTGTAGGTAGGCACATAGGTACATAGGTACAAGATGTCACGCGTTTAAACTTCTTTTCTTTTTGGTCGAGGATATTTTTAAGACAATGCAATAACAAAGCTTTGGGAGAAATGGAGGATGACGATATCACCACCACGCACTCACTCCCAATGAAAAAGAAAAGTTTTTTCAGACTTACCTAACTTATGTATATTGAAAATGCAATTTTCCTTCGGAAAAATACAACTTGAATCAATTTTCTCTTTGCTACGAAAAAACTTAAGAAATACTTTTTCAATTGAATTTTCAAGAAACTTTTTATTTTGTTCATTCAGAAACTGATCAAAACTTAATCTTATAAACACTTATTGAACTTGCGTTGTTTTCTACTTTCTTATTGATTTTGGTCACCTGTGTGGAAAAAATGCAATTATATAAAGCAAAAATGCACTTACGAGAATTCTTCCTCGTCCGACATGGTTTGTTAGCTGGTCTGAAATAGAAGAAAGCACAATTAAAATCCACACCGATCACACACTTTGTAACAATCAGATCTGAATCAGAATAAACAAACAATAATATTTACTTTTAAATAAGTTATAAATAACTTTATTTTGTATATATAAATTATTTTTATATATAATTTATTTGTTACTTTTAAAAGTTAATAAAAGAGATTGGCTTTGGAAATAGTTTGGTGGCTCTTGCTCCGAGAGACTCCCAATTTTTTTAGACTTCCACGCAACGTGCGGAATTCTGATACTATGAGCCACGATATCAAGCGTGCGTTGAGACAGAGAGATGTGACATAACACACTTTTTCCTCCGTGTTCTTCCCGGAGAAATGCCTTTTTGCCCAGATTGTTTCAAGAATAGAATGGAGTTCATACCTCACTCTCTCTCAATCTATCAAAGTCCAATTTTAAAAACTCGTCAATGTTAAATACACTCCTTTTATTTCATGGCATGATGCTATAACTTAGACATAATGTGTGATTCATGTGTATGTGTGGGAGGAGTACTCTACAAAACGGTTTTTTTTTCAACAGGGTAAATAGACATAATGCTCATTTGCATATCAAAGAATATGACTCGTGATATTGCTGCTTTTGACTTTCGTGTACCGTACTATCAAGCCATCCTAATTTTGTGTGTAGTCCGATTTTCTTTTCTCCTTCCGAATGCAGTTTTCTGCTGTATAAAGTCTTAGAAATTGTCGTCTACTTTTTCCTATTACATCCGTTTTGCAATTATCATCTTCGCTGGTGTGTGCAAGCAGACTAGTAAGTTAGTAAAAAGCTTTATGTACATGTGTGTATATCACACACATACATACAAATTTATTACTGTAACGTGATATATGAATGTAGTATTAATGTGTGTGCATCTCTCTATTACACCATACATGCGTCTCATCCAATTACCAGAGGGTCGGTGTAATTCATGGACTCTGTATAGAGAAGAATAGATTGCGACAGGATTATTATCCAATGTGAAAGTTATAGAGTCTTGGATGCATGCATTCATTAAAAAAACGTAGAACAGGAAGGAAGCAGTTGTTCAGTTTATATCAGAATTTTTAAAAAACACAAACAAAAAGTAAATGCTATCTCCATTTCTGTTAGCCCATTACTCAAAGTCATGCTTATTATCATGTATATGTGATACTACAAACTCCCATAAAGATTACATTTGTAGTTTGGGGGGGGGGGGGGGCTGATGAGTGAATGACTTGTTTGAAACACTTTATCTTGTGTATCTCTCTGTTACGACCAAAATATTCTGATACAGCGTGAGGTAATCCGTGTAGCATTATTAGTAGATGCATGCATTCTTATAAACCATGGAATTTAAATACATGATGACGTGTATGACGTATTTCCCATATCAATTCACGTGCCTATGAAGAATTTGGAGCATCACTCGGTAATTAAAAGATAGTCTCAACATTGTGTGCACAAGCACAACTTTGACTTGCACACAATAAAAACTGCTTTGCGAAAATCTTTTTTTTTTCAAAACAATTTATGTATGACACTGTTGTGAACAAGTGCAAAATTGATTAGACTACAGCTAATAAATCAGAACGTGGATAGTAATTATTTTTTAACTTTCAGAAATAATCATCTTTAGCCAAATGTATGGGTACAAGAGAGACTATGAGCAACGTTGGAATTAGAAATTAAAATCAATGTATGGGAATGAAATTAGATAGTACTTTGACTTTGTAGACAGTGCAATTTAGCATATTATTCTCATCGCCATGCATAAATAATAATAATATGCTGTACCCTTAAATGTACTCAGTAAAATGCTTTGCTGCGGAAGAAAATTTTGGCATTGTAATGG
The DNA here is from genome assembly GCA_027744095.1 of Zhuqinia jingwanae. Lineage (NCBI taxonomy): Eukaryota > Metazoa > Arthropoda > Collembola > Entomobryomorpha > Paronellidae > Zhuqinia > Zhuqinia jingwanae. The sequence continues at coordinate 14,000 of JAHZNC010001647.1, forward strand.
GAAGCTTTTTGCACTTCTCCCACTTCCATTTACACTCTTTGTGTCTTATTTACATCAGTGCATAAAATAAGCCTATTTTAGAGGAGATTTGTGAAAGATTTCTAAAACATATCTTTTGGCATCGCATAAAATATTTTTTGAGATTGCTTTTATTGGAGAATCGTTTTATCATATAAGTACTTTTGACATGTGCTAATTGCAAAAAGTATGACTCTCTTTGGGTCATTGTGAGTCATTAAAATATTAAATGATGGGTGATGCTGTTATCATACAATTAAGGCTTGCATAGGAGTAAGATCATCTGTCATTCAACATAGCTCCATTTGTAAATCTTCATTTCCTTCAAAATTTAATTCAATCAAAATTGGGGAGAAAAGTTCTAAAATACATTGGTCATTGGTAGACTTGCTTTTTTAGACGGGGTAAGTGTTTTCTGTTTTTCATGAGAAAAAAAGTTTCCTTCAATTACTCATTTTTGCCTGTCTGCTGATATATAAATACATTTGCATTATCTTTTTGCTGTGTATAGTTACATTGCTACTAGTTAAAATATCATTTTGTAACTTCATACTTAACTTTCATCTTTGCCCTTCCGTCCCACAAGTGTAAATAAATCATGATCCATTTTGGTTCTAGTTAGCATGCATTTTTGGAGTTTTATTACTCCGCTTTTACTTTCGGTATTATATATATTCCTTTACTATACTTAGTAGATGAATAAATATTAAATATTATGTGTGTACATACCTATGTCATGAAGGGTGCGTGGGAGTCCTGATGATGTATGATGCAGAATGGAAAGCCAGTGAGCGCATCTAATATGTTTTTGCATCTTGTTTTTATCCTGACAACAAAAAGAGTCATAAAAAAGTGTACTTTTTTGCAAGTTTCTGGGTTAAACCATCCTCTCTGGCTTTAATCTGATGATGCGTATCTATCAACATGCATATATTTTGGTTGGAAGAGATTTTGCTGTGAAAATAAAGTATGATGTTGAGCTGTCAAAAGACACAATATATTCATAAGAAGAAGCAGGGTAACAAAAGTAACAATAATTTGAAATGGTACCATTCTCTTAGGACAAGATATAGGTAGTCGTAGCAGCATATTATACTATATAACATGTACAATGTGCATAATATTGTTACGATGGTGGTGGTATGCGTATAATAATGCAGGCAGATCACACAAAAAAAAAACTTTTGGTTTCTTTCTTGTTTTCAGTCTGTCGATCAATGAATCACTCAGCATGAGACTAAAGTCATCTTTGTTGGTGTGTTGTTATGTATGTACTTTTGTGCTTTCATTCATTTTCATTGCCATAAGACACATTAGGTTTTTGGGGTGGGGGCATCATATATAATGGATCTACATGCAAAAATTTATATGACTGCTATGTACATATTTAAATGTTCCTGTTTTACGTTTGCAACAACTTACGCATGTAGACCATACTAAATGCGCATTTTTAATCAGGTTTTGTGTGTGTCAAACAAAATCCCATTACTAAACCAATGTTAATATTTGCTTTAAAAGTTTTTTTTTTGCGTTTGATGGTTTTATGTTTACTTTTACTTTTCAACCTCAATGTTTTGTGTTATTTTTTTTCCATTCCCTTTCGAGACGAGATGCTGATACGCAATGCACACGCACGCACACACACACACTCACATCACATAACTACTTTGTGTGCGTTTATTGTCTCATTTCATAAATAAATACTCTTTTCGTAATGTGTATTGTTGTTAGTATTTTTACGACTTTTTTTTTGCTTGTTCGCTGTTCGGACGACGAGTTGAATGTACATTTATATATGTACATACATGTGATGTCTGCTTCATCTTGGAAAAAAAAATTGTACATTTTAAAAGTTTCCCTATTTCCTTTTCAGGTCATTAGGTGTCTGTCTGGTGATGATGTTCGCAGTATGTTTATGATATTAATATGATGATGATGATGGTGGTGGTGGTTGTGGTGCTGCTTTCTCAGCTAATATTGCAATCTCGTTATTTACTCATATAAATGCCTACTTTGTTTTCTTTTAAGAGAGAGGGGCTTTCTTGAAATGGTAAATGTATAAAAATACATCATCTTTATCCCTATTTACTATTTTTTTTACTCTCTCGCACATGTCATCTCATACATAAGGAGAAACATAAAGCAGATAGTCCAAAATTATAAAAATAGTAAATAAAGAATGGGTCTAGCCACAGTCAGTGTGAATTTGAACTGTGATGTGAAATGAGCAGAGTAATGACTGTTGAGGTTTGCGTATGATGATTTGTCCTTTGTCCTTTTCCTTTCATTCGTTTATACTTTACAATCGCTTGTTTTGACAAGACGATTTGCTCAAACCCTTATTTGGCCTTCGAACATAATTTAGTGATGAACAACGTTCTCATCTTTCCTTGAGAGTCAGAAATGTCAGCAGAGAACATGTTAATGATGATGAGATGATGTAGAAAAAGAAGATGACGATGATGAGTCTATGAAAAAATAATTTCATTTGAAAAAAAAATAAGTGCAAGGTTATGCCCACCATCAGACACACCACATATCACATCAGCACAGCACTAGACCAAGAAAAGTTGAAACGCGAAATGATGTGATTTCCATTTGACTCCTTTGCAGAAAGGGTATATGTTTACTTTGACAGTGTGATATTGGTGATAATATGCCACTGTATGATCCCCAGGTGTCCTTTCTGCTAACCCATAAATATAAATCGCTTGTCTGTTCCTTTTGTTACATCTTATATGGCGTGCATTCCGACTATTAATATCATCTTATCTCTCTCTCTCTGTCCATCTTAATAAATTGATGCTTGTAAAATGTCAGTTAAGAGATCATTAGATAACTGATACGTACATTTATGCATATACATGTATATGCATATATATATATTATTTAGTGTTATCTTAATATTCATGTCAATTGTTGATAATGCCGTGTGAGACTCAACCGAATTTAATGGATGTATCAATTTGCTAATTTTCTCTTTTGTTGATTTGTGTGAATTCAAACAGGTTCCTCGACAGACTTGGTGCCCACCTTGCTGAGCATGTATGACTCGCTCATCGCTGCGGCATCAGAAACGTTAACCTCAGCACAAGAACAACAATTATTAGACAACCTTGAAAATAACAGGGGCGCTAGGGATGGTTGTTTAGTAGAGGACAATCCTACCACTACCACTGGAGTCGGAGGAGGTAGCTGTAATAATAAGAAATACTATAACGCATCTGCTCAAGTAAGATGGGAAAATTCGGAAAGTCGAGGGAAATGCACTGGGGGAGGAGGTCATCACCCCAACATCCGATCTTCTTGCTACCAGCCTACCAATAATATTTCATTCACAAAAAATAATGGAGTTAGTGCCATCGTTAGTAATAATAGTAGTTGCATCACCGACAGTGTGTCAATGAACGGTGCAATGACCACCAAAGGTGGAAGTTGTAATGGTAATATAAATAACAATAAGAATAAAGCACTCGCCTCCTCTACAGCTGACAATAGTGTCAATCAGGAGCAGCAACAGCAGATATACGGAGCTTTGTCGCGACGACTTTGCAGATGGTCATCAGATCCTAAAAAATCGTCATCATCTGCAGCATGCAACTCGCCATCATTATCTTCACAACAAGCTAGAGATGAACGGGGTAATAAATGTGAGCGAGAGACCAGTGATATGTTAACGACGATGAATGGCGAAAAGTTGCTAATTAACGGAAAGGAGCAAAGACCCATGTCTGTGAACTCTGTGATTTCATCCACTTCCTCATCATCATGCTCGTCTGAATCTTCCACGTCGCTAAGTGGTTGTACCAATGGTGTCGGTGGAGTCAGTTTAGGGAGTGTTGTTAGTTCTTCACCGGGGAGTGGGGGAGGAATGTCAACGATGATGGCTCCAAGGGCATCGCCGGAAGAGGAGGACTGTGCCACAATTCCCGATGCTGATATAAGTGATGATGAGGAAGGTACTTTGGATAAGTGCCGGTATCATCATCACCACCTGCATCACCATCACCATGTTCACCAATGTGCCAAAAAGTCTAATAATAACAATAGTAATATCTGTACTGGAGACCATAACGGGAGTAATGGGACTGAAAGGTGCTTTAGCAACTCTGCTGCCAAAGGTAAGACGGAAGTAAAGTAATTGAATTGAAATGCCGAGTCAGATTGAAGGGACATGAGCATTGATGCATGTCTGATGAGCGATTGGCCGTTTCAACGTCACGTCCAATTAGCGCAACATAACTCGTTTCCTCTATTTCCTGTTCTAACGACAAACAATAATGTATGCTATGGATTTGCTATGCTCACTAGTTCATTGTTGCATTTGTATGCATGTAATACATGTCTTGCCAAATAGAAATCTTTAAAATTTATGAATTGAAGCTCATCATCATTTAACATAATATACCTAATACAAACGCGAAGATGTTTAGTTTTATAGAGTTTCAATATGCAATTTATATATTATGCTAGATTAGACCACCACACAAAGTGGAAGTAAATTACTTGTATTCATTACTGATTGATTTGAATGGGGTAGTTTTATTCTTCTTTTTATCTTCGTTAATATATTTTTACCCATACAATCTAATTCGTTTTTTTACTTGAATTACGTTTTGATTTTTGGCTCCAAATCTTAGAACTTCACAAAATTAATTAGCATATTTTAAAGCCACTCATCTTTTTTATAAGTTCACGATCGATTGGTGGAATTGTCGAGCTAATATAATGGTTAAATATTTTACCTTTTGCGCTTTGATTTAAAAAGAACTCTAAAACCATTTTAATTTTTTTAGATTGCGGGGATACTGCGAATCGAAGTCAAGTCCAAGGAGTCAAAACTACTCGGTGTTACGATCCCACTTTTAGCTATATGGATCGGGTGGTGATGGAAATTGTGGAGACGGAGCGTGTGTATGCCACGGATTTAGGAGAAATCATTTCCGTAAGTAAAAATCCTTTTTAATGTTAAATGTAATAAAACCCACGTCAAATTGTCCTATCAGATATGTACATAAACAATCAATATTACAAATTTCTTTGTTGATGCATCTTTCGTAAAACATTATTAAAAAATAAATATTCCCTTTCATAGCCTGATATAAATATTACAAATGGTTTTGCACACCTTCCGGCTAATTTAACAATCGACACACATTGGCTGTGATGCGATATTTATCAAAGTTTATAAAAAATGCAGAAAAGTTATATACTAAAAAATCAAGACGCTGCTGGTTTAAATAAAGAAGTAGAATACAGACACAGCTGCAGATAAAACCACTAAACTCTACTGCTGGATATTATGACGATAAAAAAGTAATATGAATCTGGGCGTGACTGTTGCTGCATCTAACTACTCCATTTATTCTAGTCTATGTCTCTCCCCGTCATTGCTCAAAATCCGCGTGGAAAAACAACAGATGCAGAAAAGTACCTTTTCTTCGACTTCATACTTATTATCTCTTTTACAGGTAGCAGTAAATCATTTTTAGCGTTTTAGGGAACAAAGACCACCTTCTAGTCAGTCCTATCAGCCAAATAAAAATAAAGAGAAAAAGGGGAGTGTATTTATTGAATGTTGAGAGCTACTCAAATCTAAAAAAATATACCTTTCAATAAGACGCTTATCATTGTTTTGTGGCTGCAAGTTTCTGCTGGCAAGATATATAAAACTATGTTTTTGCTGGGCTCGGGACAAGTTTATCAGTTTCTTGAAACAAGTCTCTAGAGAGTACATCTAAAAGTGTGGGAGCTGAGAGAAAAAGAGTTGCCATTCTTGCACACCATGACTATGGGACTCTCTTGTAAGAGTCGTAAAATAAGATTTGTGCAACAATGTATATTATACGATTCACAACTGCATAATTAAAATTTTAAGATAACGATAAAATATAATGGTAATGAAGTCTATTTCTAGTCCAGTCTAAGGTGCGAGGTAGGCATCAAGACACATAATGAGTGATGATGATACAAATAATACATACAATATATACAAAAAATAGATGAGTGCAGAAAGAAAACTATATATACATGCAATTTAGAAACTTGCAGCTGGTATAGCAAGAAACACTTTGATTATGCAGTAGTCGCCTCCAGGGTTGCGTAAAGTTTTATAAGGTCTTCATTTATCCAAAAAGAGAAGAAGAAAAATCCCTCAAGTGTTGTTGTTGAAAGGCGAAGTTGATGAATAGTGTAAGTTATATGCTACTTTTCAAGAACGTCATGCAAACAGAAGAATCTATTGATAGTATTTAGAGCTGCTGTGTGGTAAAAACATTGGTATTATTTATATGCATGCAATATTGTGCATACATATCTAAATACACTGCGCATAGCGTAAGTCTTCATGGTTCTCCGTCTGTTCAAACTTTGTAGAGGAACATAATAAGATTTTAAGATAATATACTTAATATACTATTAAATAGCTTCTTAAAGTCAGGAAGACATACAAGAAAATGAGCAATGTATAGAGACAAGTACATTATTACGACTCTCTTGACACCAAGTTGGTCGTGGTCTCCACAACTTTTCAAGATAACCCATTCAATTTACACACTTGTCTTGATGAAATGCACGTCTTTCGTGATAACAATATTGACTCCTCTGAGCAATGCAATGGCTATATATCTATGTACATACTTATTTCTTTGCCAAGGGCAATAATAACACATTCACATTAACATTTTACATTGGTTTAAAAAAAACGTGTAAAAAGGGTCCTCCTCAACCGCAGAATTTGAGAATCTACTTCTGCTGTTTCCAAACAAGAAAATGAACAGCAGCAGCTTTTCCAGTTGTTGTTTATTCAGCTGAAAAAAAGAAGGGATCTTCAATGATACGATGATGGTAGTGGTGACAGCTTTTAAGACTGATGCGGACAAGTTGAAGAGATGTATAAATAGTGGTAGCTACGTACATATATGTATATGTAATGTAGGTATGTTCGTAGTTGTTTTACCTTTTTGTTAAAATCAGGATGCCTGTAACATACAAAAAATAATTATTAAGTCAGCAGCGTAGCCTGTCTGTTGTAGTCTGTAGGCATAAAGTACAGACAAGAGATTATGTATTTGAGAATAACACCGGCAACAAACTTGTGATCTTGATCTTCCAAGTCATAAGACTTATTTTCCGCGAGATCAAGGGAAAAAGTTAAAAATGGACATTTTTGTGTATGCATGCGTGTAAAAACACCATCCATCCATAAATATATTTTTATCTCCATTAGACCATTATTACCATCATAATAATAACTATGTTGTAAACTTGCAAGTGTAAAAACTTGTTATTCACCAATTTTCTATACTCAACTTCATGATTACCTATGTGTGTTGTGTGTAGTGTTGTAATAGTGTTGTAATTTTTTTCCGTTTCATTAGGCATTAGGCATGAACTTTAATATGTAGGTACGTCACCTTTTTATTATTATTCTTTTTTTGGAATGGATATTTTGAGTGGGAACAATGTTACGTATAGGTTTAGCATAAATATAAGAAAAAATTATGTTATGCATTTTAGCTGCAAGCATTTAGCTTGAAAACTTTTTTTTTGGAGCACTGCCAATTCCTCACTCTTCAGGGAGTAGCCATATCTGTTGCAGTTGCAGTCAAAAATATAAATGTTTACAAATTTTCTACTAAACTTCCACTATATCAGTTTACATTTTACGGTAGCATTTTTCTTGTATTTCTATGCCCGTTATCCTGTTACACATTCAAAATTAAAAACTGATATGATTTACGCACAAATGCATGGCGGTTTTAAAAACATCTAGTAGTCAAGTTTAAAATATACAGAGGTGTGGGGGTTTTATGTGAAAGATTCTCTTTCACAATATTTCACTTACACTCTCATAATAACATAACGGTTGACATATAAAGGATCAATTTTATTGCTATCTAAAATTTCAAATAATTGCCACCATTTAAATGAAAGTGGTACTTTTTTGCAATTTTTTTTAAACATAAAAGGTTGATAATTATTACTCAAATGACACACATTAAGAAATAAATGTAGCATATTGCGTGCATCTTAATCCCGTTTTTAAAGCTCAACCACTTTTTTTTAAACTTGCGTGAATGAAACCGATTCGTTTTCTTTTGGTTACAAATGTAAATTGAGTGTGATACTAAATGTTTTTTTCTTTAGAATTTAATAATTGTTTAGAACAGCCCTATTGATATCGTCCTGATTTTTATTTATTTTTTATTTTTAACTTTTTTAACTATCAAAAAACAAAATAGCCAACGTATGTAATTATTATCAATGACATTACAAAAAAGTGACCAAGCCAGTTGGCAATGCAAGTGTCAAAATTGAATTCACTTTTTTTGCCAGTTGAAGTAATTCGGATTATGATATTGTTGAAGGTCAAAAGGGATTACATTACATGCTACTAGTGATACTTTCTTAGAAAAACACGACTAAAAATCCAAGCCGACATACATATATACATTGCATACATGTATAAGGCAAAACGCGGAGATTTAATATTATATTCTCAATAATTTACAGCGAACAAACATGAAAAAGGCATGGTTTGTGGCATGTTCTTTACTAAATACTATGTATAATAGATGCAAGTCTTGAAAGTCAACTCGGACAAAACGTCGAGATGTTTGTAGTTTTTGTGATGAGTCGGTGATGGATTACCTATGCACATTTCTTACCGTGTAAGTAGATGCATCAAGAATAAATGCGCACTATTACTTACGCAAATCAAATCTTTTGTGAAAAGGATGCATCTTTGTTTCCATTACATGGTATCTTCAGGAGGACAATTTGTAAATTGAAGACAAACGACAGTAAACACACCGCTGAAAAAGTGAAAATTTACTATACATAATTCTACATCTACACGTCAGTCTTAGCGATGCATTTTTAGAAAGAGAAGTTGTCTCAATAATTCTTTGTTGATGAAAACATTTAGCTTCCCCACCCCCTTCCCCCGGAGGAATTGTTATTGACACACGGAACCAGAAGCTGAAAAGACAAGACTGACAAGTATACACGTGGTTGAAAACTCATTTTTCAGAATTTCATTTCCTCGAATGGCCACCCGAGTCGTTCTTGGGAGTGGGTTCTAATCAGTCTACTTGCACATTTACATATATATTTCTTTGAAGATTACTTTGATATAATAGTGACCCTTGTTAAATTCCAAAATATGAGCACAACAGCATTATTGTGGTTTTTGCCACAACGCATGTATTATTATTATTACTTCTACAATGTGCTCTTTGTACACATGTTAAATGCAGTATGAATCTGATAAATTAGAAAATGTACAACAGATGAGCCCTTGACTTGACAGAATAATGCGTTCAGTAACCATATTGTGGTTTTTGCCACAACGCATGTATTATTATTATTACTTCTACAATGTGCTCTTTGTACACATGTTAAATGCAATATGAATCTGATAAATTAGAAAATGTACAACAGATGAGCCCTTGACTTGACAGAATAATGCGTTCAGTAACCCAAAGTTATTTTCTACCTGACATTGGCCTTCTCATTAAATTTCTTTCTTTCCAGCGTCTACTATAAAAGATAATCATCCCATCACCTTCAACTTATTCTTCGAACCAGAAAAGCAAAATACAAAAATGCATGTAATATCGCAACAATTATTACAAAACAACAGCAAAACTATGTTCACGTTTTAAAACCCCCTTTAAAACTATTTTCTGTGATCACCTTTGACCTCTAAAATAGTACTTCATCATTTTCATCCTTCAACTTTTCCAGGGTAAAGTTGACATTAATGTTGCGTTTTTTTACTTAAAAAAATTACAAACTTTTCATTATGAAAGTTTTCCATGATTTCTTAGATAAAATGCATTTTTGTAAAGATCTTTTTTAACTGTCATCATTATTACAGACAAAAAAGTACAAAATGTAGAGTTTTACGTAATAACATGGCTCATCATTAGACACATGGCCGAATAATGGGTTTTGTGGTTGTTGTAAACTAAAGCAGGCATGGTTTTTTTTGGTCCAAACACACACACCGCATTTCTCACAGCAGTAAAAAAAACGTGAGTTTTTCCTGCATTTCTTGACATGACTATGACATGATACGCTAAATGATGAAGCAGCGGAGAGCACAGCGGTGGTGGTGACTTGTCTGTGTGATATACCTTGACATGTAATATCGGACCGAGTAATCATACCATTTTCTTCACNGGACCGAGTAATCATACCATTTTCTTCACAAAACGTTTCCTTTTTGTTTTTCAACAGCCAGCCGGTCTGGTTGTAGTTGTAATTTTCTTTCGTGGAAGGAAAAAAAGGTTAATCCATAAAAAAATCACATTAGGAACCTGTCATCATTACATGATCATATCAAACATTCATGCGTAGGGAATTAAATGATTAAAAACCAAAACAACGATTTTCACGGTAAATCATGTTCCCTCAATTTAATAACTTCTTCTATTCTGTCTTGTGGCGTATCGCGAACATTATCATCAAAATAATCTACCTGGCTTCAGTAAAAAAAAACGTTGCTGTTGTTGTTCGACATGTGTATGAAGTGTGGATCTACTTTTTCTCCTTTAAATGCAGCATTATCGGTGAATTAATAGTGTAAAAAATTTGGTAACATGTAATCATGCAATTTCTAGGATTTGTGGCCACAGGACAAGGATGTCTGTTGCTCATTTTTCATTTACCTTACTTTCAAGAAGAAAAAAAACGACAGAACATATGAAAATAGAGACTTGTGGAGTTGTGTTTGTAGTCAAGAAATGCTAAGCATGTGCTTATGGGCATTTTGAGTATAATAACTGTCAATAATATCACGAATATTATACACTTCACACACAGTTTACTGGTGTAATTATTAAGCGTGTATGATAATATTGCCCATATTATCATACAAAATACATACATGCCCGAAAGTAAGGTTTAAAAATATGGAAATTTTCTTCCCATTTTTTGATTTAAGATTTTTGTTTAACACTTAAATTCAAACCAACCAGGCATTTTATTACATTTTTATACCAAAACCATTTTTTTTTTTGGATCAAGACCTCATAAACGTGTGCGTGTATGTTGCGTGAACGCAGTGCGTTCAACGCACAAAATGCGTAAAGCATTTACTTTTTCACTTCCCATTTCCCTATCAAGCATATGTTGCTCTTGCCTTCAAAAAATAAATCTGTGTAGTAACATGCGATATAATAAAAGAAAGGAAATCAAAAATCTTAAAATTTATGTGAGTTAACATGACACGTTTTTTTTTGCACTGCAATAATAATGAAGTCGACTATAAAAGAATAACAACTACTACTACAAGTTGAATAAAAGAAACCTGTCTTCTTCACTCTTCTGCAGTACCAGATATACATACACATAAAGTCCAACCGCACACACAAAAAAAATGAAATGATCCGCTCATAAACTGTCGAAAATCATGACGATAATTTAGTAGTCATCCTTTTCCAGCATGAAGAGAGTGTGATAAGTGATAACATGAAAAATATGTTTTAAGTTAATTCGTGAATAAAATAAAACCTTCCTCGTGTTTCCTCATGTTCTCTTCGTCTTCACATTGCAGAGATTCGATGCAGGCAGAGGGATCGTAGTATGCATGTAATTGGTAAACATCATCAGGAGTCTCAGTCGGGAGAAATGAAAATGCAATGTTAAAAATGCTACAGAATATATTAGACACGAAAAGCACTGGCACGCATATTGCGATGGTTTGGATAAGCCGTGAAATTATTATATATTTTTATTTTGTAGCATTTTGGCTTTTTTGTTCAGGACTTTTGCTAAAATAGTTCAGGTTTAGTAGTACGTGGCATGATTATAAAATGTGTAACGATGTAAAATGTCGAGATTATGCTTTTTTGCTTCGGAGAGAAGGTAAACATTAGCGAAAATCCATCAAGTGAAAATTATAGACTACTGAACAGTGAGTAGACAGAGACAGACTTACTGGGAAGATGCAGTAGATTAGGAAGTAATAAATTTGTGCTACATAGTAATCATTTATACAACACACAGCTTTTACAAATCACTCTTTGTTGGCTTTGTTAAGTAGATATACTATATGAATGTACAAAGTTGTATCATAAAAATGAACCAACAGTTGGTGTTGCTATTATTGCAGTTAGTTAAGCTTATGTATTTTTATTTCTCAAATAATGTTTTAATCCGGTTGAATAAATAAACTGGCCTCTCTCTCTCTCTCTCTCTGTATTTTGTAAGTAAAGTTAATTTCCTTCCCATCAGCTCTGCTGCTAGTACAATATCGCTCATATAATAATTGCCTTATAAAAAGTCTTATGTTATATGAAAGTATATTTTAGTTATATTGGTCATCAACAATATTTTTATACGCACTCACAACAAAATACAGTAGTTCTTTGACTGTCACGCACGTTTGCAACTTAATATTTATAACGATTTGCCTTGCATCTTTGCATCTACGCCTATTTTAGGGGAGGCACATTTACTTTCATAAAATACATATATATTGTATATTATACCCAATGCGCCTTTCTTTATTATTAAACATTTTAATTCCAGCCATAAAACAGGATTAATTACACACACACACACACACTTCGTGGAAGATAAAGGAAGAAAGTAATATTGTAGAAGATTAGAAAAATGGGTTGTGTAATTTATTAATTTTTTTTTGTGTGTGTCTGGAAAAAAAAACACATTGAGCTCACTCAGAACATAATATCATCATGGAGCAACGTCACCCTCTTTGTTCTACATTAACCTATGACCATGCTGTGCTACTGCTATGTTTTTTGGAAATATCATATTGTTGAATGTGGGTGGATGATGCCCAAAATGTTCATAAGTATGTTATATACCAAGTATATTAATGCGGGCTCTGTGCTTGTGTGTTATCTCTCTGTCTGGTTAGAAGAGAGGGCTGGATAAACGATTTTGAGTAGTTCGCTCACCAATACACACCATCATTTGTATTTCATAATCTTTTCATGTTATTATTTTTTGCTTGCAATATATACCAATCATATTTATCTACAGAGCAGGCAGACTCGACTCGGAGCTGGAATAACCACTTGGTGAAATCATCTTTTTCAGCCCTTCCAGGTTGCAGAGAAGTGATTAGAAAGTGTACAAGGAAGAATTGATGTATCATCATAATGTAATATTTCCACGAAATGCTAATAATCAGCATTCATTATCTCCTTCCGAGTTTTTTTTGTAGACAGTCCCAACGTTTTTGTGCTCGTTCTTAATTGCACAACTTACATTAAGTCTTATCTCTCCCTTGACTATGCATAGCCTAAAAACTACATTTGTTACATTGTTGACTGCTTCCTCTCGCCTTGTTTTAGTGGGCGAAATAATCAGTCGTTCATATCTCCCACCACCACTACTACTACTGTATGCTCAACCTAATAATTCTCAATGCTTGCGTTGTTGTATCCAGTGAAGCTTATACAAGGGCTAGAAATATACGTGGAGAATACAAGTTACATATTTGTATAAAAAATATATATGCCGTATTTCAGTGTTCCGTACCTACTGGGGAATTGTAAATTGTAAAAGTTTATCTTATGCAAATAGACACAGAAAAGGTAGATATTTACGTTGTGGTTGCCTCACTCCGCTATAGGAATAGTGTATTTGGAACGTGCCAGTAGGATACATAAACGGAAAAGTAGGTTTTATCAACCGAACCACTCAGGTTTGACATGCTGCTATCTTATTTAAATCCATTAAAGATTTAAACAACAATAGGGGAAGAGTGTAATTAAATATATGCATACACGACTCAGGAAGGAATGTAGTGTAATATTAAGTATGGAGGGATGTTGCTGTTGTGTGTGCAGTCCCCAAAGTTAAATTAAACAATAGCGAGATTGATAACAAATTGCAGGAACATTTCGGTCCAGATGGTGTGGTCTCGGTCTCTTACATGAGCAGTAGAGTATTGTCGTTTCTCCCTCATAATACCTGCATATTTTACTTGCTCATTTTTTTTATCATCTTGCTTTGTACAACCATGAAAATCCAAAACTGCATCTTCACTCTTGGGAATAAAAAAATATCAAGTTACTCATCTTGTTTGCATTTGGCTTCCATGAAACCGTGTATGAAAGTATGCATTTTATCTTTAGGGATGTTGCTGTTGTGTGTGCAGTCCCCAAAGTTAAATTAAACAATAGCGAGATTGATAACAAATTGCAGGAACATTTCGGTCCAGATGGTGTGGTCTCTTACATGAGCAGTAGAGTATTGTCGTTTCTCCCTCATATTACCTGCATATTTTACTTGCTCATTTTTTTATCATCTTGCTTTGTACAACCATGAAAATCCAAAACTGCATCTTCACTCTTGGGAATAAAAAAATATCAAGTTACTCATCTTGTTCGCATTTGGCTTCCATGAAACCGTGTATGAAAGTATGCATTTTATCTTTCAATCTATACTCACCAGTCAATTCTGCTGTCATTTGGATTTAATAATGTGACAGCTTAAAACGAAAATAGGGTCAAGTATCAACATTAACTTGTGGAAAATTGCATCTTAGTAATAAACATACCTAAATATGTATTAAGTGTGACCAAAGTTTGGTCACTAAACCAATTTATAAAACCAACTTTTGAACGACAGACACCCAAGATGGAGGTCACCATACTATAATTTTTGTAGCCTTACAAATAAGCTACATGCATAAATGTTACAATTATAGTAAACTTAACTGACGAGTCAAGTGACCACCAAAACTGTGATACCAACTTTTTTTTTGATAAATGTCAAATGCCATTTATAATCCAGGACGCTGTTGGCTGCTTGCGGACTTGACCAAAAATAAAAAGTGAAACCACATGAGGCTCCTAAATGTATGCCTGCAACTCTGCTGCATATCTATATGATATAGTAGTCGTTTGTCATTTAAACCATTATCAAGAAATAGCACTTTTACCTTTGTGTCTTGTGGTTATTCCCTTGATGGTGGTGTGGTTGATTTTGATTCTAAATAACCAACAACGATGTCTATTTACATTCAAATGCATTTTATTATAATTATGTAAACATAATAATGTCTGTTGGTGGGGAATGTATTCACAATAATAAAAATTTAGAGAACGCAACGGGTAGCACAAGCAGAATTCTAAAATGGAAGGGTTGGTCGCATATTATATTCTTCTCTTGTCTCCTGGTAAAATAAACAGCCCGGAGCTCAGCAAGAGAAAAACTTAATACACAAAATAGACAGACAGTGTGGAGGACAGATGCAGGCAGATGTGTACTTATGTACATATGTACATATATCCTCTGCTGCTACATACGTCGTCCATTTTCGTTGTCATTTTGTTGAGTGGACAAAAGGGTACCGCGACATAATAATATCGACTTGAGTTTTACTCCATTCCAACCAACTCATAGTTTTGTAGCGGAACATCAAGACATTTTCCATGAATGCTCTTTTGGTCACTTCATCCGCTGCTTTTATGTGCTTTTAAAAAGAAGCTTTACAAAAAAAAGCCTTTTGTTACTTTTTTCATGAATACCTAACAAGTGGTCATCTTCTTACGAGCCAGTAAAATTGGACGTAAAATGTCTACCACACACAAATAACTTCATAAACAACAAAACAACTGTAAAGAGATAAACATACATACAATATTATGTGAAGAGAAGAAAGTGGATTTAAAAAAAATATGAAACACTTTTGTTGCATTTTTATTTTGTGGGACCGCCTTAGCGTCATTTTAAATACCGCGCATTGTTTGTTTTATAAACAGGCTTAGTAGGATCACCATCATCATGCGAAAAAAAAGAAGTTTTCTCGGAACTCGGATCGTAAATAGTTTTGGTGTGGTCGCGGCAAAATGAAAAAAATCTCTTTTGATAATAATATTATAGTCGTTGTTTTGTTAGTCGTAAAAATAACATTTTCTTAAAATGGCATTTGGTTTTGGGTGTCACACAGCTTGTAATTTTAAACTGGTAACAAGACTTTTGACGTATCATACATTCTTCTCTGGATTCTTCTTCACCCTTTTTCTTGTTCACTGCTGAATACATTCCTGCTAAAAAAATGAAACTTTTTTTTATTGTTCAGCGCAACGGCTCAAATTACAAAGACAAGACAACTGTGTGAATTTAATTCTTTACGTAACATAATATATATCTCATTGCTTGTGTTGTTGTTGGCTGAAAACTATCGTTATGCATGTTGCAAGTCAAATTGGCAATTCGTCATATTCGTCATTCGTTCGTGTCATATCTTCAAGCCGTCGTCTGAGCATATGTCTGGCTGTCATTTTTCAACTTGTCAAGTATATTGATTTGTCTGTCTGGCTCATCAATTTGTGATGATTACTATTCATAAATCATTTCTTCTTCAGGGTATATATTACGCACAATACAAGCTTTGCAAAATATGCAACAAAATTTTCCTTTAATGCAGCAGAGCATCACCAAGGGCTTTTCCTAAACTGCACACAATATTTGAAAGTCTGTTTAAGCAGACAGCCTTAACCATGTAATTAATTGTTTGTATGTAATACATTGCTAGAAAATAAATGCCAGCAAATTTTTCATTGTATATAATTGAAATCGACGACATGTTTATCTTAGCATTTGGGTTGGTTAGTTGGATGTCACGAAACGATACCTGGTTTAAGGACTGCTCTGCAGGAAACAGCTTTCTCAAAACTACAGAAATGGCAGCGCATCCATTTTCGTACCTGTTGTGATTACGTATTCTAGGACATAATGAAAATGGATCCCAAGACATTACATTTGTATTTTGTTGTTATTTAAAAAGTTATAAAATCCCATTAGAAGTAGTTGTTATTATCATTGTATAGATTGTATAACAAGTCTCATCATCATCATTACTAATTTATTAGTTCCTTTTTGCTTCCTCCCTTTTGACGTTTCATTTAGAAAAGTCAACATATCAGCGTGATCAGATCACAAATCATTATATCTTTTTAATAAAGTTGGTGTTGGCTTGAGTGACACTTTACTTCCCGTCAATCGACTTTGTCTAAGAAGCCGTCCAATCCAAACTCACACTTGTTTCACAAGTTGATAAATAGCTAGATAAAGAGATTATTATATTATTAGTGGAACTCTTTATTTTGTTAATGTGTCGTTTGAACGTACGCAGCTGCTCACATAACTTGCATTTAGTAATAATTTGATGATGATGATATTAGCAATTAGACGTTTGGCTAAGCGTGACAACTTGTTGAGATTTGAGATGTTTGAATTTTCAGAAGAAGTTTCTTGTTTTTGTTGCATTGCGTATTATGTTTGACATATTTATCTGTTATAGATCTACAGCAGTTTATCATCATCAGCATCTTCTTTCTTTCTTCCTTACAAACCAAACGTCTAAAGTACATAAATAGGTATAATATGCAGAGATTTTATGCTAAACATTCATACATTTGGTCGAATAGACATGTTTTTACATGTTGACAACAAAATATTGTAGCGGTTATTGTTTTCAGGCTAATCTTATAATTTGAGGGCATGACAAAATTACAAGGAGAAGCTATAAGGATATTGATTTATTTAATCAAACTTCATTAAATTGTATATAATTTAATGAAGATGTTTTAAATTTTGATGTTTGAAAATAAGGAAACATATTATTTATACATCAAAACTGAAATAATCAATCAAATCAATCGTAGGTAGATGCATGATGCATGTACTTCAATTAATTACTAATGCATTTAATACACCTAAATTACTTCCTTGCATTGTTAAAGTGGTTGCTTCCTTTTGTTTGAATAGTTATTTTTATAATCCCCACTGTTTTGTCACAATAGGACGCATGCAGCTTCTGCATTTAGCTTGCATTGACATACACAATACGCAACTGATGAAGGGGCGAAAACATGGACACTTGGGAATTTTAAATTACTATAAATTCACTATATCAATGTAATAAACTATGTACATATATAAAGTTATATATCTAAGTAAAAGTGACACTGAAAGTTGATGATGATGTATACATATACCTACCAGCAAAGAATTTTTCACTCAATAATATTGAATGTTGGAGTCAGTTGCTAGACTTGCTAAACACAAGAGAGGGGAGATGACATGAAATGAAAATGTAAAAAGCTAATAATGTGCAGCTTGCATGCAAAATGCAGGATATTTTTTTCAATGATCCCTTTTTTGAGTTACTAGAATAATAATATACTGAAAAAATAATATGCAAACTAAGTTTACATGTTGTCTGTGTATCTCTTTATACACGCACCTCTCTAACAAAATTCTGAATATTTCAGTTGTCTAGTCTGTACCTTATTCCCCAGGGTATTTATCAAAAATTGCATAATGGAAATACGAGCGGCTTGGGGAATACGTCGTCAGACAGGAAGCACCATTACGGTGTAATCTTAACACAATAAAAAGAACAACAAAATCGTGTAGACATAGACACAAGATGATGAGGCGTCTTATATTGCAAAGATTGCAGAAAGATGATAATGCGAAGAAGGTTGTCAAAGAGCGGGTGTTCACTTTCTAAAATGCATGTATGCAGTGTAGCGCTAATAAAGTTTCTTTTGAAAAGCCCTGGAGAAGAAAGGTGAGAATATAGTTTAAGAATAAAGAGAAGAAGGGAAGGGTGCACACAAAAAAGGAAAGATAAGAAGATGATTTTGTAGGGAAAAGGGGGGAAAGAAAGAGAATAGGAGGAAATAATCAGACTACAAGTTACAGAATGTAAACATGTGCCGGCAGAGAAGAGGTAGAAAACGGTGGTCGAATCTCAGGAAGTGGAGTAACGTTACGTTACGCACCACCGCCGTCGGTTGTAGCAAAGGCATATTGGTTAACGAAAGTATAAATACTACCAGACTTTTCCTAATAATAATAATAATAACTTTATTGGTGCAAGCTCTTTTTAGAAATGCGCAACTTAAACCCTTCCAAAAATTGTGTGAGTGTGTGCGTGTGTGTGGTAGGGATACCCACTTTGAACAAAGCGAGTTTCAAACTTAAGATGTTTTATACTTTTTTCTGTTCACTTTTACTGCGAGCAAGAAAAACGACTGAAGTTTATAGGCAAAAGAAGGAAAATCTTCATATGAAATCTGTCAACTTCCTTGTGTGTCCCTCATTTTCCCACAAAGCTCAAAGTTGCGTTTCTCTTTCTCACTGGATAATAATAATGAACAAAAAAAGTAAAGTAGACAAACTCAGGTTTTTTGGTGGTGTTGTTGTTGTTGTATCCAGCTTAGACAGTGCTGCTACTGTAAGGCATTCCTTATATGCTTAATACATACATAAATACTTCTTACCAAGCAGTAAATTCGTGTATATACAATACACACTTGTAGTTTATTCCAGAGAAAAAGGAAACTAAAATACTTGTGGATAGATACGTGTAGTAGTTGTTGTTGTTTGGACTTTTAAGAAGGAAAATCCTTTGAAAATCTTCTCATTTTCCCTTCATGTACCATTTACTCCCCTGCCGGTCTGTCTTAGTCTCTGATGATGATAGTTTGGTGGTGGAAGTGTGTAAGAAAGAAGGAGATTTTAAGTTGTTGCGGGGAAGGATATGTGTGTACGCCGTGTACAGTTGTTGCATTTCAGTCACATATCACATACACTCATTCATGAGAATGGGTTTCCTCTGTGAAACTTGTGAGGAGGGCAGTGCGTGTGTGATTTTTACGGATATCTGTTCATTTTATACACTGCCAAATGGCCAAACAGTCGCCTCAAGTGGCAGCAATGTAATGTATGATGTCAAGCTGAGTGAGAGCGAGAGCATCAGGAATCTTGGTAGGAGAGCTGTAATAACAATTCTTGTAGTTGGATGCATTTTTTGATGCTTCAAGCAAAAAAGAAGAAGAAAATGTAATGTAAGCAAAAGCTGTATATAAATTGTAATATAAAATATATGTACATATTTTGTATACAAAAACAGTTGAAAGGTATTAAAGAAGAATATATGTGTTGAGTTGTTGTTAGTCCAGTCCAGTTCACAAAGATGAAGCCTAATGCAGTCAAGTGGTGTGCATCCAAGATTTACAAAAAAAAATGGTTGATTGCTTGCCACAATGATAAGCAGAATTACTTTATGGAAGGGAGTATAATAACAATATAATATTTCGTTTGTGGCAAGAAAAAGGAGAAGGAGGAGAAATCGACTGGAGTGAAGAGGGATGTCTGGATTATTTACCATTTTGTATTTTATATATACCTACGTTCGTTCACTCCTGTCTCTGCACATCCCATTTCTTCTTGTGTGAAACTGTATCTTTCCAGTAGTAGATAGAGACGGCATTTCGTTAGGAAGGATTTCGGCAGCAACGCAACGAAAGAGATGAGATGTGAATGAGATACGGTCCGATGCATATTTGTAGTTGGAGGCTAAGACTGCATTTGAGGGTTGAATTGCTTTACTTGCTTTGGTATGCACCCTCTCTCTGTGCCGAATAGAAAGAAGAACCACAATTTTCTTTTGCTCTCCGGTACAAGGCTACGGAAGAAATATTTGGGAAAGGTTGGGGGAAAGAATGGAAGATGAAGAGGAGGCGTAGGGAAAAGTACACATTTTCTCAATAAATTGAGGATTTATATTTTTGGTTTACTTAATACATTGAATATGTTCTACATTTCCTTTTCGTTTTGAATGGGTTGAATTGAAGTCGGTAAAATTCAAGTTAACACTATATACACAATATATATAGCTCCACTTGCATTATAATCCCCATTCTTGAATATTTCATGTAGAAAGAATTTCTCCAGTTGGTTTGATGTCAGCAGCGAAAAAAAAAGGATTTTAAATGTGAGACTGCGACACAGACCCAATGTATTGGTATAGCGCTGCAATAAAGTGCATTTTACTGTAATCGCTTGGTTTATGCATTCATCCATAAAGCAGGGGACTAGTACGCAGCATTGTATATTTATTGGACAGGGATTGGATCTTATTGTTATAGTTTGTTTTTGCTGCTTGTTTCAAGTACAATTGCTTGTCATTATCGTAATCCTAAAATGTGGAATTGTGAAAAGCAGGTTTCACGCAAAATGTACAGTTATTGTACTTGCATAAGTATTTGTAGCCAAAGAAAATCTTCCAATGTTAAATGTTTCCAGTTTTTTATGTGTCAGGAGAATTTATAGGAATTGTCCCACTAGCCTTGTGGCATGGCAGAAGCCGAAAGGATAAAATCTCTCTCAATGTAAAATGGATTGACTCTATGGAAGAATAAGAAATCGTGACTTTGGATGGCTTCTTTGTGTCTTTTTTTCTTCTTATCTGTATAAACTTTGTCTTTAAAAAAAAGGAAAAGCTAAAGAATGGGGAAAATGAATCTTTGTGAATGGAACGTGTAGACTATATCTTTTAATGACAATAAAAAAGAGAGATCACAGGGTCCTTTTGTTTGAAAACTCGTTGCGGCAGGTCAGGGCTATATCTTTGACGGAGGAGATACATGGTATACATACATACGTTTCATGAATAAAGTATTCTAAAAGAATGGTATGGGTCGACCTTTAGACACAAAACAAAAATGATGAGTTGAGTTTGAATCTCAAATTCTCTCATATGTGCATAGTGTGTGTTACATTTACTATGCTAGAGGGAAGATTGCTTCCTGCTGTGTACATGTTTGGAATGTGAATGAGAAATGTTCAGAGCTCCCTCCTGGAAGAAAAGATTCATTTCTTGATTCGTCTTTTTTTACAAGATATATCGTCTACCCATGAATCTCTCCTGTTGTTTTCTTGTTATTGTAACAAAAATGGTAAATAAAAATTTACCCTCTTTGTTATATGTGATGTGTGTGCGTGTTGTTGTAGTATGTAATAGTGTTCATATGGACAAAATTACACTCTCCAGCAGCAGTCGGCTTTTACCTGGGCTAAATACTATGTCTTGTTGATTGAAGAAAGGTGTTGAGTCTCTCTCTCTCTCTCTCACTAAATGTTTATGGGAATGCTACCTTTGTTTTCCTTAATAGCATTAAAGGAGCCAATTTTCTTGGAAAATTATACGTACATTCTAAAAATAAAACAGACAGGTTTCTTTTTTCTCTATAAAAAATAATGCTTCATTGATTTTTCAAAGATTTTATCACTGCTGTTGTTTCATTTTAAGATGTATTTTTGGTGGCTCATAAAAAGTAAATGGTGATAGTGATAACAATACTAATAAAAAGGGTCAAAATTAAGTATTTTTTTTCTGTGGATAACACTTTTTAAATTGCCTTGTTCCTCTTTAGGGTAAATTGAAAACTTAAACTTTTTTGTGGCTCGAAAGGAAAAGAAATATATTTTTAAACGCTAGTAGAAGTATGCGTGTGTTGTATGTATGTACGGACATGTAACTATATTGATGATGAGAATGATGAAAGTGAGGACGATACCTATACAGACGATCCCTCCTGCGGCTAAAGGTTCACATCTATAAAGATTCATATCTTGTTAGAAAAGGCGTATAATAAAAGAGAAGAGGAACTAGCTATTAAAATTAATTGATGCAAATTGTAGATACTCCTTAACTGTGTGTGTTTGTGTGTGTGCCAAGCCAAAAGCCAACGCATTTTGTGGGTTGCATTGCAACAACAACAACAACGCACAGTCAGTGCAGCGTATAATTGAGCGCGACGACTGCCGACTGTCGCGTCGATATTTGATGTTGTGAATACTTGTCACACAAGTACTAAATATTTTTTCAATTAGTATCAATATCAATATAATATTACTTGAATTATTATGATTGAGACACAGGGGACAATTTGCAGGTTGCTTTTATTAGCGAAATGTGTATGTGCCATATGCTTATGCGCTGCACTGCTTTGTGACTTTGTATGCTTCGACACAATTTGTCATATTTTTTTTATTAATACTTTTTATATAGTAGAAATCTACTTTGTTTGGATTGCTTGCATGGGATCATCCGTGTCAATTCATTATCAATTACCTAATTTACATAAGTTACTTTTTTGTAATCATAGCCGCATCCCAATCCATCAATATATAGCAAGCCAATAGTATGTAAGTAAATAAATCTTAGCAGGTGCGCGCGCATGTAAACGATTTTTTTTGAACAGTTGACAAGCTACTAAACTTGCCGTGCAAAACGGACCGCTATCTCAACAACAGTGTTGTGCATAATAATAATAATGACATAAAGATAAAATGCAAATCTTTTGCGCGCAGCAGCAAATAAAATAAAATAAAGGATTGCCAATGCAAATGTCATGAATAGCATGTAAGAGCACTGCTAATGTGTGCTCTTTGCTGAAGGTAATTGACGTACTAAAGATAAGGTGCATTCATTAATTATTCTTTTAAAGTTCATTCATCAATATTTTTTTATTTGCCAAGACATAAACAATTGGGAAAAAACCAGAAGGGATGAAGATGCATAAAATTATATTGCACTCTCTTGCAGCAGGATACTGCAATGTTTACTAAACAGATGTGCAAAAATTGAAACTGACCAAGATAAACTTTTAGAGAATGCAACGGCACATATGGTGGTAAAAAAAGTGGAATTCTTCTTGTCGATATTGCAAATTGACAGACAAGTATAAGGAAAATTTGCAAGGATATCTCTTTTTCAGAAGCGACAGTGTTTGGGGTTTGGGGGTGTTTATTTACATAAACATATACCTATTCGTTCTAAATCAAATGAGGAAAAGAATTCAAAATGTACGTTCCTTCTTTTAATTTATGAGATCAAATGCATTTTACCTTACCTGCCCATTAATAATAATAATAATATGATTAGATTATGCTACTGTGTGTCCGTTCATCTATAATGGTGGTGAATGGACAAATCGGACTCAAATGCAGATTTTCTTTGCAAATTTTATTTTCAAAAAAATATTACAAGCATCATGTGAACGTTTGCCCATTTTTAACATATTATGCATATGCATAATGCAAAACATGTAGCTAGAGCTTGGGTTGCGTGTTTTTCTTTGGTAGAACAACTTGTTTTTCAAAATAAACGCCATTCGCCAATCCAATGCACTACTGTGTAGTAATTGATTCATTTCATCAACTTCCCTCGAGATATGTATTTTAACGAACATAACAAGGATGTGTTGTTCTTTTTCTATGTAACCGATTATTTTTCATCCCTAATTTTCTTGTTGATTAAATGCTATGATTTAATATGCTTATATGTATATATTTATATATAGGTATGCTATTTTTATGTGGCCTAATATTAATTTTTTTTTGGACTTGCGTCACTGGTATTTTTACGTACAACGGAAAATGCATGTGGAGCAACAATAATAATTAATTACTATTGAATTTTGATTGCAGCAATGTGGTCAGTTATCAACAAGCATGTAATAATATATAAATGGTACATGTTAATATATATTATTATATAATCATTATACTCCCTTCCTCGTTTTTTATATTGGGGATATATGGCTTTGATTTTCTAGAAGTATATTTTTGTTGTTAAAAAATTAAGTAATGGTATATGATTAAACTATTAATCATATATTCAATGTTCTATAAAAACAAGTGGATGTTGATTGATTTGTCATTTACTGTATTGTTAATAGACAATTTGCCTCTGCTGCTTATCTGCTGAGTATAGAATGTAATAATGCATCCTGTGGATTTTTTTCCTGCATTTCCTGAATTTGTTAATCCTCATGTCATATTGTTATGTTTACTCATCATCAAATCATCAAAAAGGATGGGAAAATTCAATATTAGCCAAAATGAGTCATAAAAGTATGCACTTATGTATACAGATTTTTTTTGTATGTTGCATCTTACATTACTCCATCGCACGAATGAGTTCATGCTTCATGCATGTAATAATGAAGATGCTTATTTATTTTATGTGCGTGCAAAGATAATTATTGAAAGTTCAATTGCAGTGTATAACCATTCTATAATGACGTATTCCCTGTCAATATAGTTGACTGTCATGTTTCATATTTTTTCTCGATACACACGAGTTACTATATAATACATATAGTTATAACAATTACTGTTGTTGTTGTTGTGAGGCACATTGTGAGCGTCCGCAGGGCGCAACGGATACCTCAAGATATATTGGCATAGGTAGGGTGTCCAGTTACAAAAAATGATGATTAACTCAGAAAAAAACATGACTTTTGTGTTACGTAGCTCCATTATCATACGCAATGCCACTTGCCACATAGTTGATAGGTATTATATACATAATCTGTGTAACATACATGTATCCTAACATAGTTTGCAATCAAGATCTTTTTGGGTTGTTGGGAAGGAGAGAGTGTAAAAGTCAAACTAATATTCAACGGTACGGTAAATATAATCCATTTATCTTGAGGGATGAAACGAGCGGCTATAATGTGATTGAACTTTTTTCTTTCTTGTTTTACCATTGCATTGTTAATGTTATTGCGAAAATATGCAGTTTTATCTGGTGTTGTCTTTCAAACAGTTGTTGTCGTACTACATATTAGGTTGTATCAGAGATACGCAATCGTATGAACAAACAGATAAGTTTTGCTGATTTTTTCAAAATGTATGTACATACAATGTATATGCATGTACCTTTGTGCATATTACATATATATCACCCCTTGACAAAAGTTCCGTGAAATAGTATCCAATAATAATAAAGATAATTTCTTCTATGGAACAAGTGAGAAATATCTCATAGCCATTTTGTATGGTCTAATTGCAGTTGGAAAATAGGGCTGGGTTTTAGGTGATGATGAATGTATGTATATGTATCTTTGAGAATATAAAACCTATGCCTTGTGTTGTTTTTGTGGAGAAGGGGAAAATAAAAACCGAGACTCTCTCAACCCAGGAGATTGTTGCAACATTGTTGAGTGAGGGTAGAATTTTTTTTTTACTTGATCGATGAGATCATTTACAACTCTGACTGACAATTTTTCATGCGTGCCATTTGGCTTTAGCTTTGGTAAAATAAAAGGAGAGATCACACGTTTCAGCTTATTAGGTACCTATACAATAAAATATTAGTATTGCTATATATCGCCCTCATTCACACAATAATAGCTGAAGAGAGATAGAGAAATGTCTAAATACAAAAAGGAAGTATTATAAGAAGCGAAAGACGGAAGATTAAATAGTTGGGAAACTACTACTAACATTTTTCTTTCCCTTTGTAAATACTTGAATAACACAACGCCCTGTACAATATGCAGTTTTTTTTTCATCCATGCATGTGCATTGGACACATACATCAAAGTAGCATTTTTTATGATTCTCAGTATGCTTACATATCCGCACCCTATTCTTATTACTTTGCACTATTATTACTTGAAATAAAAGAGTCAATAAATATATTCACCGCTATATATTATATTGTTTTTTTTATGAAACATATGTTCCTTCCTAGAAAAAAAAAAACGAAAACTCAAAGCAACTCGGCTTAGGTAAGGTTTTAACCTATGACTTCTGTAGCGAGAAGTGATGGTGTGGTTGTAATTTATATTCTATGGTATATCATTTTCATTACACCACAAAACACAACACAAATCCGTTATAAACATAATGAGAAATTTATCAATTTATTATTTTTGCTGTGTATATATATATGGGCACTATATCATTTTGTACGGATTTCACTATAAACCCATTTTGGAGATAGATAATACGCTTATTTAGATGAAGACATCAATAATAATAACGTTGAACACTATGAATTTTAATCTATTTCGCTACGGTTTTCCCTTTTCACTGCAATGTTTGTGGCTTAATAAAAGATGAAGATGAAACATCCTTCGACAAGTTACATTATTATTATTATTATTATTATGCACTTTTCAAAGATGTATCACACTGGTACTCTTCAGAGAATTTAAAATAAATATTTTTTGATGCGTTCAGATAACTGTAAACATTTTACATTTTGTGTGGCACTAGGCACTATATTCACAAGAAGTCTTTGGTTTATAACCTTTATACGTTTCAATCGTGTGTGTAAGTTTGTTTGTAGGTACGAAGATATATGTGTAGTACATAGATCCTGTATTAGATTTCATTCTTAACTCCCGACCCGATCTCATCTTTTATGACATAGTACCAGAAAAGGAGCCATAAAATACACATTAAAATAATTTCTCAATGTATGTGTATATATATACCTAATAGCATGTATGTATGGTTCAACATAAAATACACCAGAGAGAGAGAGAACAACTTCCTCAGTCATCACATCGCATCATCAGAAAAGTTATAAGTTCGGACATTTAAAATGTTTTAAAAGTGATTTTTATGAGTGCAAAGCAGCCCAAACATTAACATGCATATGTAACCCTCATTTTTTTCGACTTTAATAAATGTATCGGTTTAGGGAGCCTGACATCCCAAATTGATGATGAATTTCTTAGGAATCTGATAAAGCGCGTAGTATAATATTTGGTTGGTAAAAGATTACTTCATTTTTACTGACAAAAGGGGGTCGAAAAGCTACTATTTAAAAAAAATCTATGATGGTTTATGTGTTTAAATGTACCTTCTCTCTCTTTCTTTCTCATATTTTTTACATTTAAAAAAGTAGAAGGGTTATACTGATTTATTAACTTTGCGCCTCTACTAAGTAATGTTTCAAATTGTTAATACCGACATGATAATAATGATGTCGTGTACACCAGTACCAGTCAGTACACACCAGTTTTTTTATAAATGTGTATCATCTTAAATAGTCCAATATATGCCCTTGCTTACTAAATAGTAACTTTTATAGTGACAATAACAAGTAAAAATGCAGCAAATGACGTACTAAAAGTAGAAATATATTTCAGAGAAGAGAAAAGACAGATAGAGAGAGAGAGAGTGAGGCAGGCAGGCGTTGTCTGTGGCCTGGTATGTCACTGGCCTGGCACAAGAACCAAGGCAAATAGATGCACAAAAAAAGTCATTTTCTTTGAAAATGCGATGTCACAATTTCTTTTTATGTATGCGTTCCATTGCCTACACATGAAACTATGAAAACCTCAAATAGGTCCTCTGAGACACTTTTCCTGTAGCTTTTACGAGTAAAAACATGGTCATCTCTCTTCAATCTTCGTGGCTGTTACTATAAAAGTGTTTGTTGGTTTTTTGTTACAGATGAAAATTTTACCAAACAAACCAAGATTTTTTTCTCTTTTGCTGCTGCTTTGCACCATGTCGGGAAAAGTTTTATTTTTATTAGTATCCACCGCACAGGGGAAACAAAAAATAGTAATAATGAAGCTAGATGGATGGAATGTTTTTATGTTTGTAAATGTGTCTCTTTTTCCTCTAATACACAGAAAAAGAATGACTGCCATTATTATTACCGTGAAGCTGCGTTACCACAAAACATGGAAACTATCTATGTGGCACTGACACTAAAAGCATTTTTTTTTTTCGGTGAAAATAATGTCACAAAGCCTCTTGTATTTCTCCATAAACATCATTCTTCACTCTGGCTATATTAATAATGACAGTACATAACGGCAATTAGGGTTTCCGTTTGTTTGTCAAGTGAAGCTAATATACTAAAATGGTGTTCCAGCGGTACGCTCAAATTTTTTTTTTGCATCCTCAACAGCTACAACTGCGATGATTAGGTCTTATGCCTTCCCTTTGCACTTTAGTACCCTATTCCCCATGAAGTTGACATGCATTTCGTATACCACACAAGAGCATGCACATAGATTCACCCAAAATACTCACAATCAGTTGGCGTTTGTCATTATTATTATTATTATTATTATCAACCGTGACGGTAATAAAAATAGAGGCAGAAATAATCATTTCTATTTTTGAAGATGATAGTTGTTCCTATCCTCCATTACTACCTTTGATGCTGGCCTTCATAAAGGTCCTCTAAGATGCACACACGCTCATTTTGGTTTTCCCCGAAAAAAATGTATAAAATATGAATGGGTTGTAGCAACAACACCACCCTGTAAACATATCATTGTTATACACATTTAGTGCAGTTTTGGGGTTTCCACCACTTCTCATAAATCAACGAGTATTCATTTCTAGACATGAATTTTGCTACGGTTTAT
>JAHZNC010001648.1:0-13508 GCA_027744095.1 Zhuqinia jingwanae
ATTTTCTATCCTCTTTTAACCATCTCCACTTTCAATTCACTCAACAAAGCTAATAAAAAAAATTCATCTACATATAAAGCCTTTTTTTAAATATGCATATGTACCTCCATTTTTCTCTGTAATTTCAGGAACATGGCAAAAAAAAATCTGGTTTAATTTCATTTTGCTCGTAAATGCGTTTTAACTTTCAAAAGTTTTTTTTTCTATACATTGCATATGTATTTTTCATTTTTAGCAATTGCATTATTTTGTGTACGGTCAGTGCATGGCCATGGTGAGAGGTTCAATCTCAATCAGAGAGTCGGAATTTCCTTTAATTATAAGCAACTCTACCTATGTATGTATGTACTACTATCTTTTACCAAATAACCTTTCTTTAAAAAAAAAAATCAAGTACATCTTCACATGCACATCATCTTCAAACATCAAAAAAATCAAAATCAACCAACCAGTGTGACACTGCGTCATTGTAGCTTTTATCAGGGGAACAATGGTAATGAAATGATATATTGTGGTATACAATAATACGTGTATATATCTCTCCATATACCTAGTTTGAAATATAAATCTGAATTCTTTTTTTTCCTCATCTTTTCTTGTTCCAGTTCACATTTCGACCATAAAAACAGGTTTCCTTTCTCATCAGCATCATCAGTATATAATGAAATACAACAATTAACAATGAAAAACAGTCTCATCTAGATAGCATGATGGCACATTATAGTATTAAAATTCTTTAGACATCTTTTGCAACAGGAGCAGCACAGTGACTATAGTGACGTCTACGTCATTAGTTTTTCATGGTCCAGCAACTAGAATCCTCTTTTCTGCACGGAATCACAAGAATAATAATAATAATAATAACCAGTTTTGCTATTTGGTCGCAATATTTTTTTAAAACTACGTTTTCCCATTGCTTTTTACACTAAGTTTGCTATTGTTAGCTAAGCTTTTCGCAAAAAGAATGATTTAGTGTGATTTAATCGTTTATTCAGATTCACGAGTCAAGATAACAAAAAGGTAAATTGGAATGACCTGAATAAATTTCATGTTTATTTTATTTTAGATACAAAAAAAGTTCTATTGTTTTAAATATAGTTGTTATTAAATTATTATAGAGGTAATGCACGTACATTGTTTAAAAAAAAGTAGCAAAAATAATAATTATTAAGGAAAATGGTAATAGGAATAGTAACGCGTCTCTCTGGGTTCCAGTACATTTTTCTGAAACTGTCCAACATAATTGCCCGAAGGTGAATACCTAGCCACCAAATAATATTTATAAGCGTCACAATTTGGATTCATGGCGAGACCGTAGCCCACGAACTTTGTACTTTTCCACACTGTCTGCGCAAAGTTCCCAATTTTTTGGTACAGCAAATCATTTCCCCTGCCATTATATCCACGAGGGAATGGATAATCCTTAATTTCCTCGTACCATCCATCAGCAGCAATGTATGAAGAGTCTTCTTCAGGCATGGTTGGACCTGCGGAAAGTGACTCCCCTGTGGTGTTGCCCATCCATCTCCGATCCCGATCCGAGTTGCGACTATGAAATATTTTACACTCGTGAGCATTCACTTCAGCCCATCTTTGAGCAGAGTCGGAGAGGTCTTTAATGAGCTGCAAGGGAGGGGATCCGTGACGAGCACGGAATTCATTTTCACGCTCCAGGATTGTTGTCATCCAATGTTTTTTGGAATGTGTTTTTTCAATTTCGCTAATCAAAATTTCATACAAAATCGTAATATATATATTTAAAAAAGAATTTAATTAAACTAATGCCACAGGTTTTAATGAATTCTTGTTTAAAACTAACAATGGCTTCAATAGCTTTGTTCCCAAACTTTTGACGTAGTTGGTGAATAAGGCAGTAGGAAAGTCCTTGGAAATGGATATGGAATTTGTTGACCATCATTCAATGCATCCCCTTCGTGCACCAATGGGGTCTTTTCAGGGTCATCAAGGTATTCTTTGCACATGTGACGGTACTCACTAGGCAGACCATCCATTGCAATTTTGTTTAACCATTCTCCAAAATACGCCTGTTAATCAATGTCAAGACAAATAATAATTATTATTGAGCAAAAACTAAAGACAAAATTTACAAAAAATACATTTGTTCCTATACCCTTCCAGTGTCATCATCCTTGATATAATTTTTCACATAGTCTGCTTTGCCAAAGCAATCCTTTGTGTAGGAGTCACTACTTGTGTGTGGAAACTGTTTCAGTTTTTCATACCAGCATACAAGACTGTAAGCTCGGGCGGTCATGGTCCTGGCAAAAATAAACACAGGTAACTTTAAATTACTAACAATTACACTAGGAAATGCTATTACGTACGTATTTTTTTATATATATATTTATAGTATTACATTCCAAATTCCACTGGACTCAATCCATAGCATTTTGGCACCAGCAAAGACATAAATAATGCTATCAAAGCATTACTTAATGACACTAGCTGTGCCATATTATTTTAATTTTTTTTTTTTGAAAATTATCACTTCAACTTAATTCTCTATATAATATATATAATCGTGTATTCACTTTGCCACAAAATACAAAATTTAATGTATTTTCATACAAACTTCTTTCTGGAAACTCAATTTTCTATACTTCCATCTCGGAAACTGAACATGATAATGGATGTCCATTTCTTGATGCAAAACCTATAATTTCCTTAGCCCTTTACCAAACATAATTCCAATTTAAAAAAAATTAATGGTACACGTTAACATGTTTTTAGCATGCGGCGCGATACCGGATAGCATTAATAATATCTTGAGAGGATGTTAAACCAGTTGTTGTCCATTTATGATATCCTCGTCCTATCCTGGCTTGTTTTCTTCTCACTAATAAACACCATGTCTTTTGTGGTTTTGTTCAAAATAAAACCAATTTGTACAATGAGATGAGGGAGTAGTAATGATAGGGAATAAATAAGCGCACACAAAACATGTAACATCATTTATCACTGAATAAAAATAGCTTAACTAGTTGTATAATTAAATCGCTAGCATCATCATATTCATATCATCATTCAAAGAAAACTAGAAAGATCATCAAGCTATTTATTCTTCACTAATCCTAATTCTTTTTAAGAAAATTACATGAGAATGTACAACAATATTTTTCATTTTCAAAGGTCGGTACGGTTCGGTAGCGCACATTGCACATATGTACATACACACAAAAAATAAAAATTTCATTCGCTCGAAGGCATGACATGCAAACCATTCTAGTAATTAGCAGCAGGTTTTCCTATATCTTGTTTTACCCAATCATGAAAAAATCTTTGGAATCTGATAAGCTCATTAAGACGCTAACAAACACACACACACATACACAATACAGGTTTTCCTATATCTTGTTTTACCCAATCATGAAAAAATCTTTGGAATCTGATAAGCTCATTAAGACGCTAACAAACACACACACACACACACACACACAATCTCACACTTCGAGGGAGTTGATGGGCGCGGAACCATGTAGTTCCAGTTTAAAAAAAAAAAGTAAAGAGATACTGGAAACAGATACAAATAAAAAATCTTATGTGTAGTTGTTTCCACCTGCCGCGGTTTGATAAAAATTATAGCTACAATAGATAATCGGTAGGTACGTCATCGTAACATCAAGAATCACGTATTTTCCGCTGCAACGCATATTTTTTATTGCATGATACACATCATTCATTCATTCATAGAAAATTATAATAGTTAAAAAATTGTTGGCTGAGCACTTTATTGTTTCTGAGCCTAGCACGTCGTAATTAATGTGCTTCCTTTTCCCACCATATCTCTACTGCTGAAATCATATAAATCATGCAGTTCTGTGGGCAATTATTATAATTATTGTAATGTAAGGTAATTAATCTTTATTTATTATACTGAAAATGAAAAAATTTTGGTGTTGCAAATGATATCATTTATAGTACAGTCTCACCACAAACTCATTCATCCCTGGATACAAAGGCGTGCGTATATATATATATATTATTAACGCACTTGTTGTAGAGTCTCTGATAAAACGAAAAGTAATTTATGCATATCGTATATATATTTACGCACCTTCATTCATATCCACCTCACTCATTCATGTTTACATGAACCGACAAAAAATCTCAAGCAAACAAAAAAGCAACACTCTGACAATACAATCCACTTTAGAAAACTTTATGTAAGTAATAACTTGCAATTTTGCTTTTATATTTAAAAAAAAATATCGCCATATCGTCAAAGTCATTATTCAATTTCCTGATCGCCTTGTCAAATCGCCCTTATGTCCACCAAGTTTGGTGTAAAATTTACGTGAATCGGAACATCATTAAGAAGCATGACGGTTTGACATACACACGGAGAAATGTATTCAACAAAAAAATGTGAATATTTTTGACTAGGATACTTCATTCTTATAGGACCTTGGGTATATCAATGTCAAGATTGCAAAATTCTAAACGTTGCGTATTAAAAAGAAAATAATTATTAGCATAAGATTATGACAATGCAATGATGCTACTATAATATACATACATGCAACAGATACAAATGTGTTAGTAGTGTTTTTAATACAAAATATTCATCATGATTCAACATTTTTTATAAATGTCATGTATTAGATAATTATTATTATCTGATTTGTTTTACAAATTTCTGTTTATGTTGAGAAAACTGGTTTAATGGAAGTCTTTTTTTAGCAAAAAAAAGCAGAGTGAAATGCTTTTTGTTTGTACATGCGTGGTTTGTATGGTTTGTTTACGTTACATGTTACATGTTACATGTTATGTGTACGTTTAATTTTTGGATATTTTTCTACTTCAATACAAGCCTCCCTCCCAATAGTATCAGTACAATATTCGACACTCTCAAAGAAAGTGTTACCTACAACAATTCTTCTGTCCATAAAAATTACAAAACAATGTGCAAACCTTTTTCGCTCACGTCCGTTAGCACAGCGTTGACGCTTTGTGTCCTAATAAGTGTCCAATCAATTTTCGCAAAAAAATATTATCTTTTTCCACCTGCTTGCTACCCCGAGCCACAAGACGTCAATTTGGCCACTCGCAGAAAAATTTGCAGAAGAAAAACATAATGTAACTTACATCTTTCCAATGGAAAATCTTAGGGAGTCGCATCCAAAAATACAGGATCTGGTCACCTCCAAAGTGTTTAAAAAAAATTATATAAATTTGCGTCTAAGCGATTTAGTGAATGAATGGCTACTCAACATCTTTAGAAAGTCAATAGACCTATGTGAAGAATTCTACGAGAGTCCTGAAACTCGAGACTGGCTTGCCACGCCAAATCTACATTACGACCTTATAATGATAGGGATTACGCAAAATAAATAGCGATGCAGTTCCAATGATTGCATTTCCAATTTTTGGTAAACATAAATTATAGGCGTCCAGTTCCAAATCTATTAATATGTTATCAATTTTATATCGTACCAAGTTATGCAGCAGAGCAGGGGTCAATTAAACTTTGACATTGCCATATCATTTATAAGCCGAGCAGTAGTACCACAACGCCAACAGATTGGAGCACATTGGTGCAGCCATCATCCTGGAGCTTGTTGTTGTTACAACTTCATTGAAGGACGCTATAACCACAATAATCTCCAATGAGATCGACCTGCTGATCCGTTGGACAATATAATGTTCTGGACTGAATACGTACTGAATCATAACACGACACACTTGAAACCATTGGGAATGAATCGGTCTTGGTACCAGCGTCGTCTTTTGGATGTTTATCTGCTCCTTGCCGGAGTTCTTGCAGTTATTATGCTGACCTTGTACTACTCTATTAAATTTTGTTTATTTCGGTTCATTTGTAAATTGAAAGCTAAACAGGGATGACTGTTTAGGACATACATAAATAAAATGGGGTTTTAATAAAAAACAGGAAATATCATTTCATTGCATGAAATTTGACACCATAGAAAGAGATCAGCGTATGCTCAATTTCATGTCCAGCAGCTGACTAGATAACCCGAGGCAAGATAAAAGTGTGAGCATGTGTATTCAGAATTCACTCACACAATTCTTAGCTTGTCTATCGAAAGTGTCGTGTAGCCAAAACTGCTTGTTTTGGGTGTAAAAATATCGACTTATATTGAAATAACACTAAATAAATAAATATGCACTTTACTTCCGCTTCACCGCAGTATTTATTTCTTCAGTTGATCTCACTGACAGCGTTATTGCATGATAGCATCATACCCCAAGTTTTATCCAGCAACATCCTTTTTTTCCACTTGGTAGCCACTCCCAGTCATCGCATCTCGGTGTTTCCACTAGCTGAAAAACTAGCCGATAATGGTCACCACGTGACTTACATCTTCCCAATGGAAAATCCTCCAGGTCATCATCCTCGTATTGAGGAGTTGACTCCCTCCAAAATGATACCAATTATGCGTGATTATGTTGGAAACTTTGACATCAACTTTCGGCTAAATAATACTGTTGACCAGTGGACATCCAAGCTATTTTCCAAGTGTTTGGAATTGTGCGAGGCATTTTACGACAGTCCGGAAACCCAGAAATGGCTTGCCCGACCAAACCTGACCGTTAGTTTAATTTTATTGGACGCCATTCCAGGAGATTGTGTGTACGGTTTGGTGCACCGGTTCAAAGCAAAACATATTTTATTTACTCCAGTAATTCCACACTTTATATGGGATGCAGTGGGCATTATCCCGGAATCAGGAAGCATTCCAGAAGGATACTTTCACAGAAAACCATCAGAAATGGGATTCTTCAGTAGACTTGTTGGAACATGGGCATTTATTTATTGGCGATTTGCGTTTGAGGATTTTTTGTCACAAGTGGAAATCGTGATTAGGAAAAAAATGAATTACGACCAGTTTCCCAGTTTGTTGGAATTTGAACGAAATACAAGTTTGGTTTTTGTAAATTCGTTTCATATAGAGGATTATGCTATGGCGTTGCCTCCAATGATACAGTCTTACTCTGGCTTGTGGTGCAGTGTTGAAAAGCTTAAACAAAAACAGCTTCTTCCAGAAGATGTAAACCGTTTTATTAGTGACAATAACACGGACGGTTTCGTATACATCAGTTTTGGAAGCTCTGTTGTGTCTTCAGCAATGCCGGTCTCTGAAAGGGCCAAGTTTTTTCAAACTTTTCAATCATTTCCAAAGTTGAAATTCCTCTGGAAATGGGATGGACCCAGACCAGACAATACTCCTGAAAATGTGCTTCTTCTTCCTTGGTTTCCACAGCGGACCATTTTGGCTCATTCTAAAATCCAAGGATTTATTACTCAAGCGGGACGGCCAAGTACACAGGAGGCTTTATGCCATGGAGTCCCAATGATCGCTATTCCCATTTTTGGTACGCTCAAATAAATTTTTTTAAATATAAAATAGGTATATATTTTTTTATGAATAAATTTGTACCGTTTGGCAGCGGATCAAGATTACAACGCCAACAGACTAGAGTACATTGGAGCTGCCATTAATCTCGACATTGGAAACTTGACTGTGACGACTTTGCACTCTGCAATTACAACTATCGTCTATGCGGACACGTATAAAACCAGAATGAGGGAATTGTCGAATATGTTTCGGGATAGACCTCTGGACCCTTTGCAAAATGCAGTGTACTGGACTGAATACGTTCTTCGTTATGATACAACTCACTTAAAACCTTTGGGGATGAAGCAATCATGGTATACACGGCGTCTTTTGGACGTGTACCTCTTTTTTGGAATATTGATTGCAAGCTTTCTATTCGGTATATTTTATTTGTTCAAAATTTTACTGTGTCGCATCTTTTTAAGAAAGAAAATAAAAATTAATTGATCATTGATCTGACAAAAAATGTAAAAGAAAATCAGCAAAATTTGGTCATGATTTATTCACGAGAAAATATGCATCATATGCGCATATCAAATAGTGTTGAGGAAACCAACAAATTTTGTACATAATGTGTAGGGATCTATGTTGTTTTTGTCCTTTACCATTCAGTATCACTTTCGCAGGTGAAAAAGGCAATACAAACACTCAAAATCAAATCAAAAGGGGAATGATAATATTCGCTGATAAAATAATATTAATAATTATTTACTTAATACATATGGCGCTGATCAATCGTAGTATATAGCAAAGGGTGCTGCGTCGTCTTTTGGATGTGTACGCGCTGTTGTTTGTGTGATAACCTTGGGAATTGTGGGAATACTCGTGATCGGAGTTCTAATTACTTGTAAGCTTACATTAAGAATAATAATAAAGTATAATGTTAATATAACAGGAAAAGTAAAGCCGGAATAAGAATTAAAAATATTTTTTAGACAATCGTGATTATTCACGGAATTTTCAACTTGAAGTAGTAACATTTGTTATTCTTATGCTCATAAAATAAAATAATATTGGCATAGTATTGGCCAGTATTTTCGCTTATTCAATTATTGCAATTTTACTTTTTCAAATTTATTTTACTGACAGCACTACCACATCATAAATATCATCATATCCAAGTTTAATTTAAAACTGCAGTCATTTTCAACTTTAAGTATAAAAACTAACCACGATAATATGCTTGTGGACTCTTTGCTTACCGAATGTACTGTGCTGTACTGAATACGTTCTTCGTCATGGGGATAAGCCTTTTGAAATGAATGAACTATTAAATTTCCATTTTATTGTCATAACGCGGCCTCATAATTTGTTTTGATGTGGACCAAAGTGGTATATTTTTAAAGTATGTCTGGAAAAGTAGACACTATAACCAATTTTTAAATGCTCGAATATTTATGATATGATAATGACTTGCAAAAGAGAAATATGTAGTTATACATCAGTTTGGTAAACAAACTGTGGTTAGTTTAAAACAATTTTTCCCCCAGATTTCCACTTTCAAGCTACAAAAATGTAATAAAGATAACAGAATATTTTGCATCAAAAGGATATTTATTAATTTACACATTTGCAATAAATATCTCCATTTTTTGTCAGTGTTTTGCCGTTGGCTTACAACAAATTCCCATTCGACTGCATATTATGAAATCCAAAAGTACTATTTCAACCAATTTTTACCCATGTACAGTACACATTTTGTTATGAGCACGACCACTAAATTACAGGGTAAATTTGTCTAGAAAAAAGTGGGAATAACCTCTAATCTTATTTCTCTTACCAAGGTTAAATTGATGTTTTGGGTTTGCATGATCTCATCTAACACATCCTCACATGATATACAGCAGTATTTTTTGTGTCTAGTCAATAAAACTCCAGCATAGCAGTACATAATGCATGTATTATGCTCGCGACTCACCAGTATATAAGCGTTATATTTGTATATGTAGTAAACCAATTTTTACCCATGTACAGTACACATTTTGTTATGAGCACGACCACTAAATTACAGGGTAAATTTGTCTAGAAAAAAGTGGGAATAACCTTTAATCTTATTTCTCTTACCAAGGTTAAATTGATGTTTTGGTTTTGCATGATCTCATCCATTACATCCTCACATGATCATATACAACAGTATTTTTTTGTGTCTAGTCAACAAAACTCCAGCATAGCAGTACATAATGCATGTATTATGCTCGCGACTCACCAGTATATAAGCGTTATATTTGTATATGTAGTTGACACTGACTATATCCATTAACCACTTTTGCTACAATTTTCCATAATAATAAAAAAAATAACTAGTTTTCAGTATGTGTCTATTAGGAATGAGAGTAGGAGGCTACAAAAACAGCACAAAAAGCTTTTTTGTTGTGTGGAATTTTTATTCGCATAATATGCTTAATACCAATTATGTTTAATGTGCACGTGTACTGTATTGGACAGCGAGCACTGGTGATAGAGGCACGAATTTGTGGTTTCTTCATCACTTTCATTTTTGTCTCGTTCATCTTTAATCCAAGGCTAGCTAGCAACAACATTTTGTTATGTATGTATATCAATATCACATTATAGTTAACTTCACTCACAGAAAGGATACCCTTGCTGTCAATCCAAGCAGCAAACAAACAGACATGTGGAATAAAGATGATGAGATCCATGTGGGACTGGATTATCACGCAATCTCCATTTGCAAATTCACCTTCACGATTTTAATCGGAAAGCCATTTAACGTTCATACCAGCTACAAAAACAAGAAACATTATCCCGAGTCATATAATCGGTTTCACATGGACATACATGGATATTTTGGAGTGATTTTTAGTTCCATTTTGCCTGTTTTGCATCCTAAAGTGTAACGGACAAGTTTTTGCAATGGCTCGTGCAGTTTCAGTTTTTCTTGTGATCCCAGTGATTATCCTCCTCCTCCCCCCACCTCCCTCCTTAGCCAGCAACATTATCTTCTTCCACCTGATAGCCACCTCTTCACACAGAACCTCTATTTTCCCTCTTGTTCAAAGGCTCGCTGACAAAGGACACAAGATTACGTACTTTTTTCCCGCAGAAAACCGAGATGGCTCGCATCCCAATATTGAAGAAATTGTTCCCTCATTAATGCTACCAATCGTAAAACATTTTGTTGGTGACTTTGACATCAATTACAGGCTAAACAATTCGGTGACTTCATGGACAATCCAAGCGTTTTCGAAAAGCAGGGACCTCTGTGAAGCATTTTACGACAGTCCGGAAACCCAAAAATGGCTTGCCCGACCAAACCTGCATTACGACCTTATAATGATAGGGATTACGCAAAATAAATAGCGATGCCAATTTCTGGGCGGCGAATATATGGCAGACAAAAAAATACATTTTATGTGGCGGGACCATTTCCTGGCAGGTATTTTAAATGCCGTACCTGTATTTTGGTGGTCAAAAGCTCCCAACATTTATTATTCAAAAAAATCATTATTATAACTCATGGAAAGGACATGGAAATGGAACATATGCTATATGCACTACTGCTATATATATTTGTAAAAATGTATTTTTGAATAAATACTACGAGTTTGTGACCTTGTAACTTTACAGCCAGAAAATGGGGTACGCCATTTAAAATAGCTGTCAGAAAATGTGTTGCGCTATATAAAATGCCTGCCATATAAGAAGCTTGTCATGTATCGCCTACCATATTTTCGCTGCCCAGAAATTGACATCGCCTTCCTTCCTATTTAGATGCGGCATTAGGGGAATGTGCCTATGGGTTGGTTTATAAGTTCAAAGCAAAGCATATCTTATTTACTCCGGTGCTGACAGGATTTATGTGGGATGGACTTGGACTTGTACCCGAATCATCCAGCGTGCCTGAGATGTTTTTCCATGCCAAGCCCACGGAAATGGGATTCATCAACAGACTTTTGACCACCGTTGGTCCTCTTCTGTTCAGACTTGGGTTTCTCGATTATGTTTGGAAAGTGGAGCCGATGATGAGAGAAAAGTTGAATTTACCTGATATGCCGAGCATTTTGGAAATTGAGCGGAATACAAGTCTGCTGTTTTTAAATTCATTCTTTGTAGAAGACTATCCTATGGCTTTGCCTCCAATGGTACAGTCATACTCTGGCTTGTGGTGCAGCAAAGAGAAAAGGGATAAAGACAGAAAGCCTTTGCCTCGGGACATTGCAACTTTTATAAATCAGAGCAATGCTGAGGGTTTCGTTTATGTCAGTTTTGGAAGTGCTGTGATTGTCAGTGGATTGCCCAAGGAAATTGTTGATAAATATTTCACTGCTTTTGCTTCTTTGCCGAAAATAAAGTTCCTTTGGAGGTGGACTGGACCTGAGCCAGAAAATAAACCGAAAAATATTATGCTTAAAAAGTGGTATCCTCAACGTGACATTTTGGCACATCCCAAAATTAAAGGATTTATTACTCAAGCTGGAAGACCAAGTACTCAAGAGGCTCTTTGTTACGGAGTGCCAATGATTAGCTTTCCAATTTTTGGTAAAAAAATATTGAATAAAATAATCACCTACTACGTTGAATTGAAATTGTCTACGTTCAAAGTCCTGATAATCATTAATTGTACCTATAGTTGACCAAGACACCAACGCAAATCGAATGGAACAACTTGGATTGTCCATCACCTTTGATATTGGAAATTTCACTGGAAATGACCTTCAAGTCGGCATTCAGGATTTGGTTGATAATCCCACGTGAGTAATAGTCAATAGTACAATTGAATCGTCATTATATTGGCTAATGTTGACCTTACAAATGGAAGAAAAAGTAAAATCATTGACGAATCTTGCAATTTCCTTGTAAAGCTACGCAAAGAAAGCAAAGGAAATGTCTGACATGTTTCGTGATCGCCAAGTTGATCCTATTGACAATGCCCTGTATTGGACTGAATATGTGCTTCGTCACGACACTTCCATTCTCAAGCCTTTGGGGATGAAGCAAACCTGGTATGAAAGGCGCCTCCTTGACATTTACGTTGTGCTGTTCATTGTGATAGGAATAATTCTGGGAATATCTTTTAAAATTACATGTTTCGTATTAGAACGGGTAGTGAGGCGAATTATTTATGGTAAAGTGAAAACAGAGTGAATGAGTAAATATTTTATTATAGACACATACATGAGTTTTGAATTAAATACCAAACAAATTATAAATAAATAAATAAAACAATAAACTCAACATTTATACATTCGTTGAAGTTTTTCTATATCAGTTTGTTGTAGTTCTCCACTTGAGCCCACACTTCCGCCATCCTACATAAACAAACAACAAAAATTGAACATATTTACCTTGTAATAATTATTTGATCGATTACCACTAAAACTACTGGCCAATTTAAAATTTAATTTTATAACATGTAAATTACTTTTGATTGAATAGTTGGTCTTCCATTTGCACTAAAGTCGTATGCCCTATTTTTAGAATGGGATCAAAAAATGTATTTAAATCAAAATGAATGATTAAAACCGTAACAATCATTTTTGCTTTGCTTTTTCATCATATACCTATAATGCATAATGCTTCTAGGGTTGTAGGGAACACCAAAGCTAGTGACTTCACTGCTCAGCCGTGTATAAAAGTTGTGTGATCTTCCAGATTGAATATTATAATATGATTCCAATACTCATGCAAAAAAAACTTTTGAAATGCAACATAAAATAGTTATATGAATTTTTTCAAATTTGAAATAAAGTTTTAAAAAATTACCTGGGATTTACCCAACCTGCCAATGTGAGACGAACAACCACTCTTCTTTTTAATGTGGACGTAGTCCCCTGATGGTGTTGCTCCAATAGGATAAATGTCTGTATAAAGAAATCTTACTATAATCTGGATCTGGGTAAACGTTAAAATCTTTCCGACGATATCGCTCAGGAATAATCTCGTTTTTAGTCTCCAGTTGAAGCGGTCCAATAATATCGTCACTGGTAGAACATTCCTTGGTAGACGTGCTATTTTGATTAAACTGCAGCTCAATTTGGCTAGCTATAAATTTTTATTTTAAAACATTCCAATTTGGATTTTATTAAAACCCTTATTTCAAGTTTAA
Source organism: Zhuqinia jingwanae (assembly GCA_027744095.1). Lineage (NCBI taxonomy): Eukaryota > Metazoa > Arthropoda > Collembola > Entomobryomorpha > Paronellidae > Zhuqinia > Zhuqinia jingwanae. The sequence continues at coordinate 13,450 of JAHZNC010001648.1, forward strand.
AAAAAAGAAAAATCGTAAACAATTTACGCACAAACGATTCTATTTTCTGGAGTGGGCGG
>JAHZNC010001649.1:0-12576 GCA_027744095.1 Zhuqinia jingwanae
CACATATTTACATATTTATTAACTGCTTATTTCATTCCCTTGTTTCAATGCCTCATCATCTCCCTCTCGCCCTCTCTCTCTCTCTCTCTATCTAACTTACTTTAAATATCTTATTTTAGTACCAGTGTAGTAAGTAGCGCAACTGTGATAGGAAAACAGTATTTTTACTGCTTTATTTTTCGGGAAAATTACTTGAGCGAATAAGCAAATAAATGCTTTCTGTTTTATATGAATGAATGGTTGTGCCACGAATTGGATCGTAAATGATAGATCAGTACTATCAAGTCCAAAATTGTCATGCAATAGTATAAATCCTTATATGAGAAAGGAAATTGCATTTTCCTTTTTTTACAGAAAGAAGTATATATATGTGGGATTTGATATGGCAATCTTGAGTACGTGCATGGATTTTCTTTTTGGAATTCCTAAAGAAGATTTTCTTGTAACCAGCTACTCTTTTTTTTTTGCTGTTACGTTCAATCCCGGTAGTAAATAGAGTAGAGTAGAGAAAAGCTTCAAAATAGAAAGTATTTTGTACCGAGGAAGAGAAAGTGATATTATTATGCAAATGTACTATAGTAGATTTAACGATGATAATATGCAAATATTACATAAATATGTATCAACCATACATATTTTATTTATGTAATGATAATACTGCAGTAGTTGTATGAACATATCACATAATAATAATATGTATCTGTTAGACATACTCTGTTAGAAGTTCATTAATTTTGACAAAAAAAAGTCCTCTAAAGGAAAATAGATTGGATTTATTTTTTTAGCGAAGATAAAAACGCTTTTTTCAGAGGTTATGTTAGACTTGGTTGAATAGGTGTATTCAGAAAAAATGTAAGGTAAGATTATTGGTATTTAGGGTAGCGTGCCGTGAACGATTTTTTATCAATTTTTTTCTCTCGTGTTGATAGGATTGTCTATAAACAGATCCCCGAGTACCTTACCTATCTCCTACCTTTTGTACCACTGTATATACAATAATAAAGTTGAAGTTTTATATTCCTAGTTTGTATTTTTGTAGTGTATTATGTGGTATTTTTGGTAAAGCCAATGATATGGGTAATAGTAATGCCGTAACAAAAATGGAAATCTGCATCTGTGAAAAGAATCCTTGTTCAGCAACATTTTAATAGTCTGCTCATACACGGGTTCTGGAAAGATGTGAGGATGTTGCTTGGCTTGTGGTGTAGAATAACAAATTAGCTTGATCGATTACAAGTCGTTGTGGTATCCTCTTTCTTTTTGTCTCAAGAAAAGAATCCTGCGATATAACTTGCATATAAATAGGTATGTATTGTATGTGTATTAAAAGAGAAAGGCGATGAATAGTGCGTGTGCCATACATTCTTGCAGCATGCTTTCTCTTTCTTTTTACATGAATGTAATATGAACAATAAAAAAAGTAGCACGCTGTTGTTGGCGGTAAAATAAAAATAAATACAAAATGCATGTTATGGCGAATATGTATGTAAAAAATATAATATTAGATTTATATCTGCAAATTTTCATTGTGCTAATAAAAAAAAGTATTAATGAATTGCTTGCTGTAATGTAAATGACATTCCTTGCTTATANTAAAAAATATAATATTAGATTTATATCTGCAAATTTTCATTGTGCTAATAAAAAAAAGTATTAATGAATTGCTTGCTGTAATGTAAATGACATTCCTTGCTTATAATTTTAGCAGATGCTAAATTCTATGATTAATGGGGTTTTCGATCATGAATTTAATGTATTTCTTTCTTTTTCAATTTTCAGCGTCAACGTTCTCTCATGATTGTCAACATAATTGATATCGTGATAAAAGTTGTAACTTTGACTGCGACTTATTGGGTGTACAGTGGCCGCATGGACAGAGTGAATTGTGATTTTAGTGCAAATACGTCAGGTCATAGTGATTCAGTTAATGTGAACAGAACTTCTAGATTTGATTCTAGTGAAGACAATTACAAAAGAAAAGAAGTACTTTTAAGGTTAATGTTGTGGACAATTATAGGTGCGTCTGCAAATTTAATTTTAGGGATACTGGCGAGATGGGATAGATTTGCCAATTCTTACCTGCATCTAGGCGCGTTTTTTACTTGGATTGTTCTTTTTCTACAAGGTGAGTATTACAATAATGTGGTTTGCCATTAAAAGTTTATACGGTGATGCATGAACTGAAAACCAATAGTAATTACTAATTTATTAAGTAGTAGCATTATCTAAATATGGCGATATGAAATTTAAGTTGTTAATTAATTGAATGTTTTCGTATATATTAAGGTGTGTTTATTTAAATAAAAACTACTTTTTTTTTGGCTCATTCACAATGCCAATTTATTAATGCTTGGTTAATGTGATAAATTTGATACCTAATTAAAAAAGACTGTCAACGAGTAAACTAAAAACATCAAATAATTTGTAAATCCCTTATATCCTTTTAAAGTCTCCAGATCAAAGTTTATACGTATAAATTTATTTGTGTAAGTCTTTTAAAGTTAAAAAACATTTTAATAAAAGGGAACATGGGAACGGGGAGGTTTCTTTGTATTTAGACCTTGGTTTCACGGCGAAATCTTCAAAATCTGATTGGCATGACTTAACTTTTATCCGTCGAGCAATTAAATCTAGACTATCATATTTTGCCGTGAAGATTAAATTATAATATTTGAATGGAAGTAAAAGTAAAGCTAAATGTAGCACCATGATGCAATCAGCTTGCTTAATAAGCATAGTCACATGAATCTATAACCTCACACAAAATTATATTTATTTATTCCCAGGTTTCATCGGAATCGTTTTAAACATCAACGACCCCGCATCAACATTTTGGTATATTTTATTCGCAATTTTTGTTACCTATGCCATGCTCCCCATGCCTTTGTGGTAAGTCATTCTTATTGTTCTTATGTATACATTTTAATTAAAATTAGATCTGCAGCAAATATATCTCATGCCACATAAAAATGGATTAAAAATACTTACTCACTGTTCACTATTATTACATTGGGTACCTTCACAGATTTCTACAATTTATACAGTGTACTGTTAATTTTTAATAAATGCAATTCGGAAATATCATTTGATAAATGGCAGACGGAAATCTGTCGCCATTTTGACATGTCAGTTTAGAAGCGTACATTCGCAAACAGATATTAGATAAAATAGAAAAATATGCCACGTACACATACAACATAATACAGAATACACTCAGAACCAGTAAAGCAGAGTAATAACATCATGGTTTATTGTTTAAAAAATAGTATTTTTTGTAACATGTCTCTTTCCGTAAATAAATGGAGAAAAGTGAATGACAGTAATGTGTTTCATAAGATTGCACCTTTCCCCGAACATTTTTACTCTCGGAACTACCGACCTTGTCTCACTCTTCTACCTTATCTCTGGTTTCACAGCTTTTTAGTCCAATAATGGAACAACATTAAAAGATGCTTTGCAGCGTTTGTGTATTGTTTTGTTGTACTATCTATTTCCACCATAAAACAGTTGAGAAAATTAGAGATACATATCACATTACATTCCGTGCCAAAAGCTATTTATGTACATTTAGGGTAACTTGTGTTGGTGTATAAAACAAGAATTTCCAACGTAGAAAATGAAAAGAAAATGAAAAAACAAGGAAATCAAGTTCCAAGTCTCATAAAAAGCCGATACCGTGTTTTGAAACTAGCACAAGTAAAAGTGACGGGTTGTATCACATTAGACTTCCAAAAAAATCCATGTACCGGCCAAAAAGGATGTTATGCAATCATTCTCGTGAAAATGCTTTGAAGAAAATAAAAATAAGAAAGGAGCTCACTTCTTGAAACATTGCATCAATGTCTAATTCAAAGTAAAAGAGAAAAATACGACAAGGAGAAAGAGAAAAATGGTTCCCTAAAATGAAGAACGAGGAAGGAAACTGCCAGTGCCAACTTGCGAGAAATTGATTTTAATCCTTTTTTAGATTTAAGCGACGCTGTATTTACAACAGACAGATATAATGTATGTATGTGATTTTTTTGTAACAAGATAGTATCTTGAAGGATGTGGTTCTAGTTTTAAAGAATTTTACTGATAAAAAACCGTGGTAGTGAGAGTAGTTTAGTAGTTGTACTGGGTTTCCCTTCGAATTGTTTTTGAAAAGGAAACGGTTGGCGTTTTTCTTCATGTTCTCCTTCTTCAACTTTTTCTTTGAGGAGAAAAAAAAGAGCAAAAGAGATGCAGTAGTAGGAAACTGTTACTCTAATAGTCCCCTTTGGTTTTAATGAAAAAGTTTATTGGATGGCTTGTGCCAGCAGCGAGTAGCGTAGTAAAAAAGATTACAGAGAAAAGACAGCTGCTCCATGTGCCATGTTATTGTTTTGCATTGTTTAAAGAATATCTAAGAAATATTTTGTCGTATATAAAAGCATTTAGGTGTAACATGTCCAATGTTACGTTTTACAGGAAGAAGGGATGAAAGGTGTCTACAGCGCAAAGATATATTTTATTTTATATTAGGTAGGCATATATGTTTGAAAGTTTGTTCAAGCGCAATAATACACATCACTATAATATGTTGATAGTGTATAATATACTATATGTATATTTATATTTTTCCCCCAAGAATGTGTGAAATAACTTAATTTAATAACTTTGAGCCTCATAATTAAAAACTTTTATGATAATTGCTTCTCAAAAGTTGCTCACAAAAGTTTAGTTTAGTTATCCATTATAGAATAGAATTACCGAGGGGAAAGTGTAAACGCATGGTTGCAAACATGTCGTAAATATCACAACGCTACACTATGCCTGTCACTGTACAGTATTCAATAAAAAAGAAAATCCATTTATCATCAGCAGCGCGCGCAAAAATTCTTTTACATATATTCTTAACCTTATACATATTTGCAACAATGACTTATTGGTCACAGTGAAAATTTATTGGCACGGGATTTGAAGTGTTTTTTCTCTTTTATTTATTTATTGTGCGAATTTATGGAGGGATTTTTTTGTTTCTTTTATTTGAAGGTGGGGAGCGATAGCATCCGTTATTACTGCTCTTGTTCATCTCTGTTTGTCAGCCTGGCATTCTTCTAAAGCATGCAACGCGTTTACGGTAAGTTTTCAGTTCAAAATTTTGATTCCCAAAAATATGTATAGTTATTTGAATCTGTATGACTATAGGCATTCAAATTCTGTTACCAGTAATTTTTTTTTAAATATGTCGCTTGTATATCTAGCTTCCTTACCTGTATATTTTTACGTTTGTTCATAAAAAATGAGAGGTTTTACTTATCAAACTGTTTGTATAATTGTAAGATTTTTTTTCAAATTGCTTTCCCATTCCTGGTACGTATAAATCAACGCAGGACAATAATCTTTCATATAACTTATATCATTAGTCCACTGGAATTAGTGGAAAACGATGTTAAAAGGAAACAGTACCTACTATTTTACTACACACGCTCATTTCTTTTTAAGGGTGTGCCAGAAATTCATAGAATAATGTTTTGGGGCCCAATAAATGAACCTATTTTCATCGTTATACATATATGCTGTATTTACTTATTACTATTACTCTGATGAGGCGATGACACATAAACCAAGCAAACAAAGATGATAACGAATGACGGCATATCCCCCTCACAATTGTGTGTTTAGTTTTTATATGTACTTTCACTCTAGAAGGATGAAATAAATTGTTTCCGCTTTCGTGTTTGTTGTATGTACATGTTGTTGGTGTGTCTGAGGGTGGCATGATGCATTGCTGTTTATTTATTGCGCACTTTGTTTTGCATGTAATATAGTTGCACTGTAGCATGTGGAAATGAAGTGAAAACACTTGATTTGGCTAATGTAATAGCGCACATTTTTTTGTAGCGCAGAGGAAATTAATGAGAGCCAAAAAAATATTACATAAGTTTGAGATGGTAATTAGCAAGTACTACATCTGGAAACGATACAAATTTATTGTTTTATGGCAACTAAATTATATGCTTACTCTTATTGTAATGTTACTTAAACACAATTAATTATATTAAAAGGTTCTCTACGAATTTTTGTTACATACATGCAAAGCAAGAAAAGAAGCCTATTATTTTACATATTATTAAGCAGGAATGTAAAGTAATGTAAAAATACGCTGATATTTACATACATGTCGTTTGTTTATATAGGATTTTTACCTATATATGTCCGTGTGTACATTCATCGTTTATATGGTTGTCATTTCAAAGGTGTATCTTGTGTAGAAATATGTAAAATGTCTCGTTTGATTCCCTTTTTGTTACAGGAGAATGGAGGCTGTATCTCCAGAACCATTGCGGCTGACGTTCTGCTCTTTGTAGGGATTAATCTTGGTGCCATGTACACACGATTCTTGACAGATCGTGGTCAGCGGAACGCTTTCCTGGAGACAAGGAGATTTCTTCAAATGCATTTTCGCACAAAGAAGGAGAATGAAAAGCAAGAGCGTTTGCTTTTGTCAGGTAAGACGACCAATTGCAAAGAAAACGAATTTACTACAGAATGAACTAAATTGATAACAACGTAATACATATATGCACATTAAGTGGCTAGATACATTATTATATGTACATATGTAAATAGCTCTACGAAAAATGTAAGATTCCTAGTGAAAGACATGTGATAACGAAATCAACTCTCTCTTTCTAATCTCTCTCTTGACAGTTCTTTACAACAACAATGATTTGGTTTATTGGTTTGAAAATGGATACCTATTATGTGTTGCTTATATGCAAGTTCGTATTGGCCAGCTATAGTAGCACCAAATTCATGCCCATTTATTTAGCCACTTCGATGACCACTCCCTTTTCGCATCGCGTTTCAATAAATTGTAGTATTGTTGTTGTATATTTTAGATATATTGATTAACCTTCAAATTTATTTTTAAGGATTATATAAAAGGAAATGGGAACAAACGTTTTTTAAGATCAAAATCGAACTACGGAAAATTGTGAAATAACAAATTCTTTAAGGCATTGGTATTTTACATTTTGTATTTGTTTACTTGCGTATCTAAAAAAGAAATTATCACATCACACATTTTCACTATTTAATAGCGAAAAATTAATGGTAGGTAGATTTATTGTTTGATCGGGATAGAGCATAGATTTATGAAAAGATTTAAACAATTAATGAGTGCATTGAATAGGAACAGAGATATAATCTATATTTGTATTTGTAGATGGTAACTACTATAATGATAATAACCCTGGTCTAAGTGCGCTATTGAAATGAATCATACAAATTATACGTAAGAACCTTTATTATATGGATCTCAGACAAACACTCGTCTTTGTACGTATTGATTTTCGTTGAAAACGCATCAGAGACCTTAAATATGGGTATTGTTCGCGTTATGTGAATACTATCACACATACAACATATTTATGTGTAACATTACACCATCCAAATTTATGTAGACAGTTCATTGACCAGTACTACATAAAATATATAGTACTACTACTAAACGTGCATATGTATATCATTCAATATTTGACCATTAAATAAGAAGATAAAATACATTATTGATTGTGATAGTCGAGGAAAGTACAAGCATATTGTCGGAAGATATATCAAATTATCCATGATAAATTATTAGAAAACATCCTTTTCCTCGTGTGAAATTAATTACTCGTTTCTCAACCTGGATGTATGTGTGTATGTATAGTTAACTGTTGGACGAAAAGAAGTGGGATTCAAGAATCACCATCGTCAAAATAAATATTTTAGTGTCAGTAGGTACTTTTACTCTCACTCGCTAAAGGATCTACCTACCTTTGGTAATGAATCTAAACCGCGAGCATTTTATCGCTTTTTCTTAGAGATAAAAGTATTTAATGTCTATCCGTACATTTCACACACACACACACACAATATTCTTTTAGCACACACACAAAGCAAAAGGAAGGAAACTCTACACCATATTCCTCAAGAGACCCTCACAAATCCAATGTCTTCCAAAGGAAAATGTTGCACAAAATATGAATCACAAAGGAGTCCCAAATCTCTTTACTCAACTGTGACAACTTTCTCTTGTGGCTTTTGACTTGGGATAAATAAAAAAAGTTTCCCTTTTTCTTCCTTCCTCTGTGCCTTTTATGGAGGAAACCTAATCATGGAGTGTACATTAAACGTACACACGCCTCATTTAATTTCCATATATACTACCTTTCCAGAAACATTCAATCTGCATACATAAACATTCCTACTGTGTGTTTAAGCACCTATGCTGTGTGTGGGTATGTATGCGTCAGTCTCTCTCTCTCTCTCTCTCTACTCTGCACATAAAAAGAAACTTTGTACTACCAACTTACATAATAATATCACAATGTCCGTTCATCTTCTTTTCTCTTCTTTTAGTGGTTTCCTATCCCACTCCACTGCTAATTCTCATCACTTTTGTCTACAAAATGAAATCCTCTTTTTCAACTTTTACTTCTTTGTCTTTTACAAGGGAATATGATGAAAGAAAAGGATTCCGTTCATGTAACCACCACTATATGTATTCCTTTTCATTCATTTTTTTGTATGGGAAAACCATCAAGGGGAAATGATGTCTGGAAAGGAGAGAAAAATTTAGAGATTAAACTTCACTTCACCAGCTTTAACATCTCCAAATTTCAAGGAAATTTCCAGAGCAAAAGAGCAAATACTTATATATACCCGCAAGAACCTTTCCGCAAAAAAAGGATAAAAAAGATACATTCCAAAAGAACCATACGTTTATTAATATAACACCGCACATATGTGTTTATATTCTCCTTTCCGGACTTTACTGGAAAAATAAGATGAAAATATAAGAAAAATGCACCTCTTTCACTTTCATAATTGCTTTTAATAGCACTTATAAAGTGCGCAATTCCGTTAATGGTAAACTAGTTCACTCAAATTTCATCACCATCTTTTTTAACGCCAGAATAAATACAAAATCTAAAAGCTATCTCAAAAAAGTTATCTTTGCCATTTTGGCGAAAGTTTGTGTGTAAATGGACGAATATGCTAAGCTTACCTTTTAGTAGATAGTAGATACTAGTGGACAGATGAAAATTGTGTATAGCTTGTTAATGCTCGTTGAACTATTACTATTACTAAGATTACTCTTTCGATTAATCGCCGTTATACGAAATGATGTGGGTATTCAACGTCATCTTAGCTTCTTTACACTCTTTTAGAAACGTAGTTTATTAATACTCATGTCCATTGGCCAAGGGTTTTTCTCTTTGACCGACAGTAAGAAAGTACATACTCAGAAATCGTTGCGACGATAAATATGCAGGCAATAATTGTGAGCTAATATTAAAATGGATTAATAGCTTTCACTACTTTTATTACCTCCTTTAATGTAACGAAGAGGAAGAGAGAGTGCACATTTTATGTCCGTCCACAATTTGAATGCACAAGATTAATTAAGATTACTTATTAATGGCAATCACTAAGTCCAGTTGTAATTCAAAAGAATAAAAGAAAGTATTGAGTTAAAATCAAAATACATTGTCTGTGATTTTATAATGTTTTTATAATACTGCACGCAGTGCTTTTATGAATATGCAAACTCCACCCTTATCATAAAGTTAATTAATGAACATTTACAGTTATTAATATTTAACACTATTTTTCCTTGTGTAATCTATCAACAGTATTACCTGCATTTGTCGCCAAAGAACTTGTTCGTGATTTGGCGTCATCCGATGAGCTCAATAGTGCACAGTTTCATAAAGGTTAGTAATCTGGTCATTATATTAATGTGATTGTCCCATTTGTAATTTAATTTGATAATATATATGATGTTGTTAAACATATACTGTCATTTGATCCTTGTTTCATTTTCTTATTTTCAGAGCTTGCCAGTACCTGCTCACCTCAAGAACTAGTCCGGATTTTAAATGATCTCTTTGGAAGATTTGATAAGTTGTCAGCGGTAAGCTTTTAAAATTCCTTTTTAAACTGAAATATAATAAAAACAAATGTGCATCATTGTACAAAACTTTCTTAAAATGAAACATGCACAAACATTCATACATAATTTTCCAATACGTTGATTATATACCTGTAGTAACGTCCGCTGGAAACAAATAATGCTCCTGCAGCATGTATTTGGCATTGCATATTGTGCGTTCGCATTTTGCATAATGGAGTAACTAGCTTCTTGTTCATGGTACTTTTGAAAAGGTTGTTTGTGCTTCAATAAAAAAGAAACTTTTTCAGAAGCAACATGAAACTTGTCCTTCCTTTTATCCGTAATTCCTTTTCAACGATGCGGTCAAGGTAAATCTAGACTTTTCGGAACAGGAAGCAGTTTTTCCCATGTCAAATTCTATAGGCAATACATAAATACTTTTTACTTTTCTCCGTTGCAGGCATTCATCTGATTTTATTTACTTCATGATTTATGAAATAGTACAAGTTTGTATGTGTATGTGTGAGTGTGTGCAATATATGTGAATGTGTTACGTGCATAGGTATATGTACAACTGACACAAAAAACTTTTTTATGGTTTCCATTATATGTATGTATACAGCATATCTACCTAATGTTATGAAATCAGAAAACATTCATTCACATAAGTGCTTGTGTAAGTAAAAGTTATAAAAGCAATAAAACCAATGTAACATCATTGCAAAAGTTGAGCAAGTAATAAAATAATACGTATTTAGGTATTCTAAAAGAGATATTATCAAGGATGTCAAGACCGATAGCGAAAGATTATTGTGCAAATTTGGGATTGACTTGTTACCTGGTTTTTTTTATTAAACACAAATACATTTACATGCGCCTCTTCAAGGCTAGGAACAAATATACTCTGCATATTATGCAGTGGGATATACAGGAAAGAAAAATTTAAAATGAAGTCATTTAGAAACTATCATATTTTTCAAGCATGCTTATATACACGAAGAATAGTATTTCATGGATGCTTTCATTGTTCAGAACCTTCGGGGTAATAAGATTCATTCATTAACGTTCACCAAAAACTTCATAAGAACAGAACAGTAATTTCCCTAGAAGTGAATGTAATGTATTACAAATAATGCATGAGTAGATGTGTGTATTGCTCTCCTTTCTAACAAATGGGTTAAAACAATCTAATTTTCATTTACAATCAACGCCAATAAAAGTAATAGAATTTATTTGTTTTTTCCATGGATGATAATCCGTTTGCCACGTAAGCCAATTGAGTGCAATCTAAAAGTACATAAATTAAATTATACATTTTCCCTGACATACCGCATGTTAAAAAAGTTTGACAGAAAATAATTTGTAGAAAATACTATTATTACAAGTTGTATACGTTCAGATTCTTTAGCTGTTAAATACCAAAAGCTTATAATCAGGATGTGTTTACAATACCGACATACTTACAGTAGTGATGTGATTATGGTACTGTGTTTTTATTATGGTTTTGCTCGTCGATAAAATAGGTAGGAATGGGTATATAGATATATATATATACATACATTCTTGGTAAGTATACATTCGTAGAATCAAAATGAATATTTGCCCACATGCTGTTTTATTTTGTTGACAGTAACTGTAATATAGTTACTGTATAAATAATAATGATAGAATATTAGAACAAATGTCACTCCAGAATATCACTTCATGGGACATCAAAAATATATCGTATTAATAACGATGATAATACTATGAAAATCTCGAATGGACAATGCCAAGCTGCACATAATGTGGCGACTAACAAGTTCTTTTTATTGATATTTGTATTTGATTTTCTCAGCAGCATGCATTTTGTTCTTCAAATATATATGTAATTTGATGATACTGCAAGGAAGATAAACAAGTTACGTTGCAAAATATGATACAGAAAAAGTGGCATTATTGTGTTTTTATCGGGTTTGCTTGTTTTGTAATAAAGACATTTTTTGTCGGGAGAAAGTCGAACGGAAAAAGTACTGAATAAATAATTTTTATGTGTTTTTCAGGAGACAAACTGTCTGCGCATTAAACTGCTTGGTGAGTGTTTACATGCTTACATTATTTATGTCTATGTTGAAAATGTATAAAAGGAATCACGCTTGATGCATCTAATCAAAAGTGGGGGATAGTGAGATTTATACTGAAAAATCAAATTTTACAGGTGACTGCTATTACTGCGTAAGTGGTCTGCCTGATACGCGACCTGATCATGCCATGTGTTGTGTTGAGCTTGGGCTTCATATGATACGAGCCATTCGTTTCGTCCGTCAAAATAAACAGGTAAATATATACTTTCATCTAATTTTATTTTTTTATCACTTCTGTTTTTATTCAATCCAACTACATTTTTGTCTGTTTTTGAAAGTATTCCATAATCATAATTTGTAGTGTTACCTTAATATACGGAATTCCAAAAACTGGCATATAAATTCATTCTCGAATATTTTGGTTAAGTTGGTTGTTGTACGTAGTATTTATTGTATTGACATGTTTGATGTAGGTAAATCTCGAGATGAGAATCGGGGTACATTCCGGTAGCGTCCTATGCGGTAATTTTTTAAAAACTTAAAAAAAAAATATATATATAATATACAACACTGCCTAAATTACATGTGTAAATTTTTTTTTTAATC
>JAHZNC010001650.1:0-17617 GCA_027744095.1 Zhuqinia jingwanae
TGACTGAAATTTTCTATTTATAACAAATTATTTTTTACTTGTTTCCTGTTTTTCGTGCTCATGTTTAAATAAATAAAGATCTGTTTAGTAAAAAAATTTGTCTTTTAATATTTTTCTAATTATCAATTTTTACGTATTTCATTTCTTGCATCGTATTTATGTCTCACTCAACTAAGCAGTACTTCCATGCTACTGAAAGGAATATTTCGTTTACAAAATTGTTACTGTACGCATAGTGCTTAGTTTCATCATCATATCATGTAAATGCGTTCATGAAATAAATGTCAAAAGTTTTACATTGCGATTGAATTTGGAATTCATGCTTGTTTTAAGTACACTATCAACTATCTATTAAACTTTTAAATAGATAAAACTGCCAATTCATAATAATTTTATTTGGATGAGATTTGAGTTTACCACTATTTTAAAATTAACTTTAAAAAAATTTAAATCACAATTTGCATGAAAATTCAATCAATTGATCGACTGCTGTATGCCATGTATCCATAATCCATAGCAGCGCAGCGCCATAGTGCCATACCACCAACCACAAGCAACACAATACAAGCGTAAGAAGCACTTGTTTCTTTGTTCACATCTACTGAGTCTACCGATGCCCCATATTTAGCCGCACGATATGAGTACACGCATGTTGCCTGCCCATTATAAGCTTTCCATATGCGTAGCATGGTAATATATATACCATTCCTTTTAATCATAGGTGGAGTGACACTGAGGACTGCGAATTTTTGTAAAAAAAATTTAATTAGTTACGCGTTAAAATGGTAAGTTTAATTAGATTTTCGGTGTATTTTCAGTGCAAGTATGTATTTTAATGAGTGATAAAGTGATAATGAGTTTAGTTATTAAAAATGGTTTTAAATTTGATTTTATAGGCATTCCGCAAGTTTGTGGAAACCGGTAGAATTGCATTCATTTCTGATGGAGTCGAGGAAGGGAAACTTGTCGCGATCTTGAACATCATTGATCAAAACAGGGTAAGAAAAACAGAATTACAGTTATTAATCCAAGTGTTGTTCACCTAAATTTTTGCATCAAAGTCATTTTGTATTGTAAGGAATGATGATCACACAAGATAGGAATTGCCGTCTGATCGACATATGACGCTGTTTATCTTTCTGACCTTAAGGGATTGAATGCCACAAATGCTTAATTGATTATGTTAAGAGATTTGTACATGTTTTTGTGTGATGATAATAATTATTATAATCTTTTTTTTAAATTTAGGTTCTTGTAGATGGACCATGTACTGGTGTACCCAGGCAAGAGATGCCCATCAGACGGCTTCATCTCACTACCTTATCCTTGAGGTTCAACTGGACAGCTCCTACACGAGTAGTGCGTAAAGCTTGGGAGAGTGAAAAAATCGACGAAAAGTGGAAAGCAAGCCGGTGGGCACAAAGAGTGCTCGCTCGAAACACGGTAAGTTGTGTTTTTTAAAACTATTTGTTAGTAGTAGGTTATCTATATGATGATCCTTACTGATAGGAATTGCCGGCTGATCGACATATGAAGCCACTCGCTAATCTGAATACTAATTTAGAAATATTCTTGCCCATTTTCAAGAATTTTAAAACGGGCTAGTTAACTAAAATATGCTTATTATGGTATATTTTTTAGAGGGCCAATCTCACGGATTTGGAACGTTTCAAGCTAAACTCAGCCAGACGTACAAGGAATAAGCTACGCCGTAACGTATACCTTTCGCTTTTGCAAGTTGCAAAGAAGAAGGGAGGGCTCAAACCCCCAAAGACACGTTATGGAAAAAAGAAACCAGTAAAGGGAGCTCCAAAGAAGAAGTAAAAACCTACCTGTCTCTGTATTTCCAGACGGAAAAAATAAATCTTACTTCGAAATTTAATTGTTTTTATAATCAGTCACTCATGCTCGTTTGTATTATTCATCATTTGTTGATTCTTGGCACATTTTGTTTTTCATTTTTCATAAACTTATTTATTTATACATTGCTCAACATCCGGCAGTTTAAAAAACGTGCGCATTAATTCTTTCAAAGTAATCTGGATTGGTATGATGGACGTGCTTTCATTGTGAATTAAATCTGATAGCAGCGAAGCCCAAATAATCAAAATCATTTTAATTATTATATATCGGTTATTCATTCAACTTTGGCATCTCCATGTTAATTTCAGGTGCATAGATATGTACTATACGTTGATCATTCTGGGGCGTTAAGAGACTACATTTTTATACCGGGACGGCGGCAGAGGAGTAAAAGTTGTCAGAAAAACAACAACAGACAACAACTGTGCTGCTATTATTCTGGTGACACTTGTTTACTTTCCACTTTCCTCTCCAGATTTATATTAGTTGTTTGTCGGTTTTCAGCAGTTTTTGCTGGTATTGAAGACATTTTTTGTAAAGCTCTATTTACAATATTTCCATTCAAGATGTCAAACTTTCTTGGTGAAGTTCTTCAAGCAAAAGGTAGAATTTAATAATACATATAGTATTTTATCTTTTTATCATAATATTAATTATGGACATTTTTCCTCGTTCTAGGGACTACAACGTTTGAAGAACTCAATGACACCCTTAGAAATTTGGACGGGAAAATATCCCAATTAAAGTCAAGTGTTGTACAGTCTATGAGCTCAACTTTTGTTTTGTTCGAAACCGACTTGGACAGAGTCATTCAGTGGTTTACAGAAATTGTTGAAGTCCAGGAGCAACTCAACAACCTTGAGGAACAGCTTATACAAGATGTAAAAACAATTATTTCGACATTTTATTATTTACATTATTAAATTACACAGTATTTTTTTCTTCAAACTGATAAACTGTTTTGTTAAAATGCTTTTTTAAAGAAACAAGTCTTGTGTTCCGCTAACCAAGATTTAGACACCATTCAGTATGACCTAGGAGAATGTCAAAACTCGATTGCGCTTCTTAAATCCTTGGTTGATGTTGTGAGGAATTTTGAAAGAGCAGACCCTACTGACTACTATCATGTGCGTATGCCTTAACTTTTTACTGCTATTTATTTATTACTTTGTTACTTATTGTTTTTTTTGTACACACACAGGCATCTCATCTAATCAAGGAAGCAGAAAACGAATTGACAACCGTAGCGTGTTCCTTCCCGTCCATAGAAGATCACATTTGGATTAAACAATTACGGGCAAGATTTTCGGACATAGTGGTGGATGTGTATGACAAGTGCCGAAAGGAATGGGGAAATCTGTTCAAATTTGACAAAAACTGCTTGACCATTTACCCACATGCAGCTAACATAAAGCATCTCATCAAGTCTTTAAAGAATGTCAAATCATTTAACCGCCTATGGGAGAAATTTGTCAACATATTATGGCAAGAGCTTTTTAAACCAGCGTGCTCTAGGGATTTCATAATCGAAATTCAGAGTCAGCAATCACCCAAGGCTATTAAATACGAGGATGAAGACTACCCTGTGCCTGAAAAGGACTCCAGTAATAGTGAACTATCTTTTTTGAGTGCAAGTAGCGATGCCCCTTTTGGAGACACCACGAAAGGAGCCATTGTGATTAGGGCCGCAAAATTGAAAAAACCTTATGAAAATTCAAAAATGTTGTTCGAAAATCTAAAAGGGCTAGTCAGAACGTTTCACTCAATATTTTCTGATTGTGTAAGTACAGATATATAAGTATGCTTAAAGTTTTTGAATCAAGAATTTTATTTATATTTTACATTGTTTTTTTAGACCGAGGAGATAAATGATCTTTCGTATAAAATTGCACCGAAAATCAATGATGAGCTTGAAAATAAATATCTTAAAACCCTGATACTTCAGAGATGTGCAGGAGATATTGAGAAGGCTCGTGCGGATGTGGCTTGCATGTCAAACTTCTCACAAGAACTTTCTGATAATTACAGTAAGTTCATCATTCTATTTTTAGCCAGCAATAAAGATGGATTTTTGCAATATTGGATTAATTATTGTGCTTGACAGATTTCAACTTTCCGGACGGAAATGTATTTGACCACATTGAACAAAATTTTGACGATCTGTTTAAAGAGCAGGTCCGAGAAGCACTCATTGTAAAATTGCGGGGTTTAATCAAATCTGATGTGCACAACACAATGGATATTAATTATGAGGTATGAGCAAATAAATATTATACTTTCTGAATGGTTTAATTGTGATTGCAATTACTGGATTATTGTTCGTAGGGAGTCCTGAACTCGGAACTATCCGCGGATGAAATAGTGCTTCTGCGTAAAAATCCATATTTATTTCCTAAATGTGTTGCAAGGTATTCAGTTATTTCGCGGATGATCCTATCAAAGTATTTGAGTAAACTGTGTACCAATTTGTCTGACAAAACCCTTCGTTATTATGATTTCCAGTCAATCCATTGTTGAAGCAGTACGTTTGTTGAAGAACCACATGAAGCAATATCCTGATGACATAATGATGTGCTCCAGCTTTTTCAGCCTTTATTTGGCTTTAGTAAAAATTCCTAAACATGAATCAGATGCCGGAAATCTGATACCTTTAACTGCAGGTAATAATAATAATATGCTCGATGACCTTAATTCAATCAATCTTACTTGCTTACTGTATTATATTCAATTTTTAGTTATCATCCACAATAACAGTTTGTTCCTGGCACATCATGCAGGATTCACTTTTGAAATATGTGATGACATGGTTCCTGATTTGCGAGCGAAAGCAAGCCAAGCTATAGCTTTCATGATGCGTAGTGTACGAACAAACTTGAATGAACTCATAAATACTGCCATGTCAGAAATCGAAGGGCGCGTTGAAAAAAATATAGGTATAGTAAAATGTTTTATTTTTCATTTATTTTGATCATTTAATTGAGTTAAAAATCGGTTAAAAGTCAAAATTTTCCTATTTTTTTTAGATATAACACATGATTTTCTTGTTTTAACGGCGGAACTTAAACGCTTAAACACTATTATGAGTGGTGTATTACCACCTCTCGGGTGGCATGATATTTTGGCTACACTTGTCGATCATACGGTCAATGAATTGTGCCTCAAAGTTCTAGCCTGGGATGACATACCTGCAAATAGCGCTAGTGAATTAGCCAATGCTTTTACACAATTCTCGGTTGCCACTTCAAGTTTGTTTAAGGTACGATATATTCAAATTCAAAAAAACATCAGACCAAATACTTTACGACTTATGATCAATGTATGGATTCTACCTTCATTTACTACCTTTTAGGGTGATGCAGCGACGCCTCGTGAGATTGAAGCGCTAACTGCTAGAGCAGTGAAAAAGTGGCAGAGGTTCAAGCTATTAATTTTTGTACTTACAGCTTCTATGAAAGAAATTGAATCCAAGTAAGTTAACGATTATGCAATATGCTTATACATGATTCATTATTGAGGAACAGAGGAAAAAGTTTATAGTTGTATTAATCAATGGATTTTCAAAATAGGTGGGTAGGTGGATGCGGGCCATTAGCAATTGAATTTACTGCAGAAGAAGTAAGAAGACTAGTGCGTGCATTGTTTCAAAATACTGATAGGAGAGCTGCCTTTTTAACCACTATTAAGTAGCGTAAACCAATAAAACTATTCCACTTTCCAACCTTTATACCCATTCCCGGTCATTATGACATCCTTCTTGCCATGCTAGATTCTTTGAATGAAAAATACTACAACCACATTTTAGTTCTTTCATAAAACATTCGTAAAAAATTGTTTATTGACTTGAAGTTTTTCAGATCATTCATTTGAATTCAAAGATTTTTAAAGTTTTATCATTCCTTTAAATATGTTATCATACCAGCAGAATGGTTATATATTGTATCTGTAATATTAGTTCTTAATCTATGAATTATACTACCTACTTTTATTATATACTTATATATATATTAATTACTTTTTTTTGATTAAGAACTTACAATAAATGCCGAGAATGATTAAATGCGTTCCACCATTTAAATTAAACAAAGTAAAATTTATCTGTGCCACAGGCTGCAGATTTTAATATTCATCAAATAATTTCCAACTTTAATTTATGTGCGGCATTACGTTGGAATTTATAGTTTTCATTAATTTTAACAGTCTAAAACTCACTATATACGCTATTCATGTTGTCGAAATACAAGAACTGTATAATTCATTCGTTTTATTTTGTAGTTCAATTTTTACATATAAATATTAGTGCATCGTTTCAATTACATAATAATACTAAAACCTTTATTTAGTGGAAAACGGAAGAAAAGGATAGTTGGTACGGGGCTGAATCTCAGGTCTCAGTGGTATATATTTTAAATTTTACGTAGGTATATCCATTACAAACGTAACCGCGAAAGTATCATCTTTCTATTAACAATAATACATTACCATTGGATTGTACAGTTTTACTTACATGTGCAGTGTATCAGCACACGGTACAAGATTTTCACTTAACTTTACAAAATGACTATTTTTGAAGATGAAAAATCTTTTACCATTATGCAGCTCAAACAAAATAATTATTATTATTACGAACGTAAAGTAAAACTGCGCGTTCATATATTGTAAAAACTCAATAATAATAAAATAAATTCCTCCATAATATGTTTTCACTTACAAAAATGCACATTATATTGAAATAGTATATAAATTGTGCGAATCCCATTAATTAATTTTTTTACAGAACCACGTACAGTATCACAAGAGAATATATAGCATCAAGTATAATCTAGAAAAATATTGATCTTGGTTGGTATGCTTTAAGTACAGCTTCTTTTACCATCATAACTATTATTCTAAAAATGATTATCATTAAAACGCATAATCAAACATTAAAAAAAATTATTTCATAAAAGCTAATAAAATTACTTGGTTCATAATATATTAAAACTTTAAAAACCGGTAAAAAAAGTTTTTTGTAAATTAAACTAAATTATAAAACAGCTCCTGAGTTTATATATACATATTACAAAATTATTGAAGAAAAATGCATTTGTAAAAATTAAGTTTAACACAGATAAACACAAGTGACATAAAACTTGGAAGCACCTGACGCGAAAGTTAATTACATAATAATAGGTACCATATTAAAAAAAAAAAGAAAAATAGGATCATCACTATAATACCTGTTTGCGTATCTTTTTTTTTACATAAACTTGTTTATTATAGCACGCTAATTCCTCCGTGCATCATCTCATTATAGTAAAACATAGCTCATTAAAACGGCTCACTGTTTCAGATGACCTTGACCGCGGTGTCATCTACACGAACAAAAATCATACTCCGAAAATTCGTTTAGGTGGTGTCGCATACACATTTCATTTAATATATTATCATCATAAAAATTTTGCGTTCTTATATTATCAGTTGAACTCAAATTTCTGGAGGTAATCATCTGGGTCGCAGATAGCGGAAACGAGATTGGAAGAGTCGGCTGATGCGGAGATGCAAAAGCCGGGCTTATCATGGCTCTGAATCAGTTTGTCTTTGCTGTAGTACCATTTGCTGGCGTCCTCGCAAGGCGATAAAACCACTGGGGCTCCTACGTACAGTGATGTTGGCATTGAAAGGCATATCTCATCGTGTTGAATTAAACCACCTTTCGTTAGGGACCACTCCTGTAATTTAAACAAAAAATCGATTCATGTAGTTGTAGTCAATTTCCTATTTTTTTAAAATCAGTAAATTGTAGTAATGAATTTTCAAGCAATTTTTCATGAATATGACATGCCGTCCTTTTTTAAATTAACTAATTATGTACGCATCTTTCTAATGTTGCATGATTTGAAGTATTTCATGGCACACGATTTTAACATGGTGTTAAGGCGGAATACCGGACTATCAAAAGGTAAAAATACAGCTTTTTCGCCTTGCCATTTCACCCTACTCATTTTAGCTAATGTTCATGTAAGACAAAAAGAAAATTCGGTCATCTAGAATCTTTTGTTTTAATACCTAGACAAACCTGCTCATGTCATGCATAATACATATTTTGTATTTGGTACGTACAATACTAAACCAGAAACTAGAAACTTTTTAATTCGACCTTTTTTCATACATGCCTGCATCTCTAAAATGAAAATTTTACGCTGTCATCCCAATAGAACGGGAAGTTTCCTTTTTGAGGCAACGAGAATTCGGGATCAACCCACGAAACATCTCTTCATTGTTCACTGTTTTGATATGCATACCTTATTACATCATGTTGTTAAAAGTTAAAACCCAGGGAGCCATGTCGGGCAAATAGAAACTTTTAGTTCACCATTTCATTTCTGGTTTCTAGTTTCTAATGTAGCATGTTTTCTAAAAGATGTTCTCTACAAATAAAATTAGCTGCTTCTGCCGATCCTTCTATAAAAGTGTAACCGGTAATTCAGGAATCTGACATGTGATCACACTTGTGAGTTGTTTGTATGCATTAAAACTAAAGTAAATTCTAGTACCTACAATAATATGTATCTATTCTAATATGCACGCACACACACCACTTTTACAACGTTTGTAATGAACAGGTAAATTGTGCACACATATCTGGTACGCAATAAAGCTGACCTTTCAAATATTATATATTTTCAAACTAACAATGTTCTTGATCAATTTTTTTTTTGATTACTTGATAGAATCCACTAGCAGAATTCTAGAAAATTGGACATGGCAGCTAGATTTGAGTTTGCAAACTCATGCAAAAGTAATTGTTTGCATTATCCACTGATCCTTGTGGTTTGTTGGTGTGGTCATTCTTTTGTAGATGGTATTATCATATCCGCATAACTATCTACCTACATGTTGATTATTTATTGTAAACGCCACTATTGCAAGCCTACATTAACAAAAGTTCAGCGAAATCCTGTTGTGAATTAAAACTGTCATATAAATTATGATTTTTTTACGTAGCAATGGACCATAAATGTCTCCTTGTATAAGAAAAAAATCTAACCGTAATTAATTGTGTTGTGTCGATCGTAACAGTATGCAAATGTAAAAATACAAATAATATAAACCATCTCATGGATTATAAGTAATACCTGATTGCCCCCCTCCCCGTGACATTGGTAAACTTGAGCTGGGTGATACGCTGAATGACCCATTGTATCTATGCATCTGTGTCCCTGTTGTAGGGCACCAGAAGGATACATAGCGGTTTGAGGAATCTTGAGATCTGGATACACGTTCTTCAAGTACCATTTGAACGGTTTACATCCAAGACGCTCCTTGATCGCCATTCGGTCATCAATGCTGCAAAAAAATGAAGTTTATAAATTTAGGTCATAGAAGTAGTAGTAGTCAGTCATCAACATCATCATAGTACTTTTCCCCCTGCATTATAAGAAAATTTCGCCACGCTAAGCACAAGCATTACTCACACGATCACATAACATCTGTGCCCATAAAAAAATCCAATGATCCAAAAGCCTTATTTCCTTTGCTTCAATTTTTTTCTTAAAGAAATTCCATCACATCACAAAAAAAAGCAAGAGAAATACTACACAAGTGAAAGTTGACGCATCTGCTGGAATCTCAGTATTTTAGCCTTTAGCTTTATTTAATAAAGCTGTGCGATTTTTTTTATTGGGAATTCACAAGAGGTTTTCTTCGTGAAATAAAAAGTAGTAGACGAGCTATTATGTCTTCTCACTCATTCATATAAACCGTGTCTGGTGTGGTGTAGTGGGGAATGTGATGCACGCAGTGCATATCATGATTTCTTTTATATGATGGTGGTAGTAGTTACACAGCAGCAAAGAAAAAAGCTCTCTTTTTTATTATTGGGTTACATACAAACTCCATCATATTATACTTAAACTGAAGCGAAAGCGGACTTTTTTTCTTGTAAAATGCCCATATCTTTTCCTTTTTGTTTTAAAACTTTACTATCAAAGAAGCACACACGCAATACTTGTGACCCGAACAGACCACGACCGAATGCAGGATGGGTTTGTGCTTCTTTATATCTCTTTAGTGAATATGTTTATGGATATGTATATTATGTAATACATATACTCTATTTCAACTAGAGAAAGTATTTTCTAGTTAAATCTCCCGTGAGATGCAACAAGAGAGAAGTGTGGAGCTTTCCTACTTAGTATGGGAAAAATTTAAAGAAGAAAAAACAAACTTGAGGGAAAAATTGACTCATAAAAATAGCGTGTATATAAGAATGGGAAATCTTTTACCAATCTATAAGAATATATTTAAGCAAAAAAATCATACTATTTATATACCTTTAAAATGTTTATTTTACACGGGATCTTTTTTTGCGCTCATTTTTTTCATGTGTAAAATTTTTCGTTTCGCCTTATATTTCTTTCAAGTCACAACATTTATGTTATTATTATCACAGTTTTGGTTTGCGTTGGTACGTTGCTATTTTACTTTCTCGTTTTACTGCGTTGTACGTAAAAAAATATTACTACCCATGTGTTTTTTATGTATACGCACACACTACAGAACTGAGGATATTTCGCAAAGAGTTTTTTATTTCTTCTTCTCGGATGATTTTCTCTGGGGAAAGTTCCATCCACATTTCACATTTATTATTAGCGTTGCAAAAACCACTACCAATATCATCACAACCGAGAGAAGAGTGATACAGAATGAATTTATAATGTTAGTATAGTGGTCGTCGTCTTCCCATTTTGGGATGAAATTTATATAAAATTTAAAGCATTTTTTTGTTGTTTAAAATGTTAAGTTTGTTCATCTACTTAAAACAAAAACCAGTTTTGGTTAGAGTAGAGTGTAAATACATGTACATTGTACATATATTTCACAAAATTTGGAAGTGCTTTCACCTTCACTTGGGTATAAGTGCTCCGTCTATGTTTACTTTAATATGTTTATTTGTATAGGCTACTAATGCACTTAAGAGCAAAAGGGAATTGTTTTCTTCCAGAAATGATTTGTCGTGTATAAAGCTTTTATCTGGCTTATATAATATTTATATTTTTACTTTAAAATAATGAGTGAATCTTACTTGATTTCTGCAAATGACAAGATCAATCACTGTCATTTTTAATCAATTCTAATGGGAATTGCTCTTAAAATGACGGTTTGAATTACATATCTTAATGTATAATACACGCCCCAATGAGCAAGATGACGAGGAAAAAAATTACATTTTTTTTATAAATACATGTATAAAGTATCATTAATACAACCACAGTTGCCCTGAAATTCTATATAAAGAGTGGTTTTGAGGAAAAAGGTAACCGCCCACACAAAGGGGGCGACTTTTGCAGTGGGCGATAAATCTCCTGTGTAGTGCTCTTTTGCAACCACGATGCATACACATTACCTACATACAATTTATAGCACTTTTTCCATCTGCTAAGCAATATAATGAAATAAAAAATCTTTTGGTTTCAAGTTTCCCTAAGATTTCACAATTGTGGATAAAATTGCTCGTAACACTAAACAAGTTTTCCTTTTAAAAGTACTCCATCTTGGAATCCTGTTTCTTCATGTCACAGCTCTCAAAAACATTTTTGGCATTTTGAAACCATCCAACTTACCTAGATTTTCACCGCCTGCAAAACACAAAAAAAAACATTGAAGAATTACTAACGGTAAATACTACCGGCGTACCTCTGAAAAATTAAAAACGTCCTTTTTAAAAACCATTATCAAACGTTTGCGTCACAAGTTTTTCAACTTACCCCAAACATCCATCTGCATGTCGTATTTGCCCAAGTCGGCAAAATATTCCCGATTGATGGAGAAAAGTCCACCAGCAATGATTGGAGTTCTGTAAGAACAAACAAAAAAAGCAAAAATGCTGTTAAAGCACTAACTTTTTCTCATAAAGCTATATTACAATTTCATTAAATTATGATATGTATATCCAGAACAATATTATAATATTCACAACTGGATTTTGCCGTTGTAACTTTATCTATTAAAATCATCTGTTCCAGTAACGTTTCATAACTTTCAATTTTGTAATAGCATCCAGAATCTCTAATCAAACGAGCAATGTTGCATTATATTCGTTCGAGCATATCCTCTCATATCCGTTTTTTGGGTATGTAATCATCATTCATTAAAACTTGCTTTCTTAAATATTATGCTCTTGCTCTTTTCATTTGTCTTGTCTCTTTTTAAGTTTTCAAAGAGTACTCATTTACCATTACCATCATCGCCACTTGTTAACAGTTTCCTTCCCAAAAAAAACTATTTTTTAATACTTTGGTAAAGCTATATGTATTTTCTCCCTTCTAACGAAAGCCAACTGGTTTCCCGTTGGTTGGCCTTCCCCCTTCCCTCATCATCATCGTGATCATGAATCCCTTTACTTGTTCTTCCTTCCTGTAAAACTTTTCCCCTGTTTTGTAAAAACAGTTCTACTTCAACGAGCAGTGTGTAGCTCGTAGCTGCTCTTCTACGACAAGTTATTTCTTACATAACAAATTAAACTATTCTTCTTCTTTCCGCAATTCTGGGTTCATTTGTTCAGCAATTTATTATTATATCTGCCTTTGTACATGAGAGAGAAGAGCTTATACTGTATATATGATATATAAGGTATGTATAAAATGTATAGAGCAATAAAATATCGTATTTCATTCTGAAATCTTTAAGAGTTCAGTTCACTTTAAAGGCTCGGTATAGTTTTGTAGCAATTCTAGACAACTTCCTTTCTAAAGCATTCCTAGTACACGCACAAATTTTGTATTTTTGAATAACATGCGATGCGACTGAATGAACAAGAGGCAGAAACTGTCATAAATCAAGATAATCTTCTTAAATTAAGCTCATTCATGCTTCTGCCACCACACCATACATATCCCACTGTTTCTTGTGCCGGCAGCTATAAATTTTTGTACCAAACTTACAACATACTACTACGACTCATACATATGCTTGAATGC
Organism: Zhuqinia jingwanae; assembly: GCA_027744095.1. Lineage (NCBI taxonomy): Eukaryota > Metazoa > Arthropoda > Collembola > Entomobryomorpha > Paronellidae > Zhuqinia > Zhuqinia jingwanae. Next base: position 12,822 of record JAHZNC010001650.1, read on the forward strand.
TCTGTGGGTATATTCCCGTATGTGTAAATGGTTTAATGCTTATTTTTGTCCAGTTGTAGTGGTAAGTAAAGTGGTTTGACTTATTTAGAATGGTTTCTTTGTTTATAATTGTGCGTGGCATGCAAACAGATATACTTTTCTAATTTATACTCTTTCACTTTTAAATTTAGAAGCGCATGTTGTATACGTACGTCTGTAGAAATTTTTCCATCTCCGTCTACAACAACAGAGAGTTTATGCTCTTCTTCGCATTCATGAATTTTACTTTCAAATGGAAAATAACTTTTCTCTTTCTCTCTTTCCACCACCGTCACATTATTATGAGCTCTCTCCCTCCCCTTTTATCTCTAAAAATACCAATTGTCAAAAGTTGTATGAGTAAAAGTAATTTAAGTATAGGAAAACGCATTTTTCATAGATAAATGGGCTCTTAATGGATGTCACGTTAAGCTTTCATGTTCATTCACTAGTTTGTGTAAGCATTTACCCGTTTCTCACTAACTTTCTCCCACAAAAAAATACGAAAAAAAACATTTATGCTTTCTAAAACTTGAGAAAAAAATCCGTTAACGACGTGGAACGTCGTTTTTATGGAAGTGAGTAGTATTGAAGGAAAGGAAATGCAACTATGGATGATGAACAAGTAAGTGTACATAGGTTGTATAAACTTATAAACACTACTATATGGTGGTGGGTTCAAATAAGAGAAAAAACGCTTATCTATCCCCTCTCATGATTATCGCTTTGTGTAAAATTCAGTTCCATCCTAAATAGCTATAAATGAAGTATTATGCATATTCCTATGATATCCAACATTTTTCATGAGACTCAAGAAGACACACTCGTCTCTATATGTACGTACTTTCTCTTGCTGAGTAAACATTCCAACACAACATTGTTCTATTTGCATAGCTCATTCATCCCGTTTTCAGCCAGACAAGTAATAGCCTGGAAAAGGGACGTTCCAACGTGTCTGTAAAAACACCATACATACTAAAGTAGGTAGATGGAGTATTATTTAACTTTATTATTATTATTATTATTATTATTATGAAGGCCTTGAGGCAACACTTGGGCTTTTATTGAAGGGAACATGACATTATACCCTCACTCATTCAAACATACATATATGTATAGGTAGTCATTTATAGACAAAGCTGCAAAACAAGCAGCCAAGCTACGCAGTTTATAAAGTGAAGATATCAAATTGTGCGGCTTTGTCATCTCCTCGGCCCATTATGCCAACCAAACCAACATTGTTATAAAAATGTTGGTTCCATTTTCTACTCTCCATCTTTTTGCCAGAAACCCTCTGGTGAAATCGCAGCAGTACACACAGCACAGAATAGGATGTGACAGGGTGGTGGTGGTGGTGGTGGTGGAGGTGGTAGGACCTTTTGCATCACAATGATGAAATCTGTCGCTCTGGTGAGCTGCAGGGCTGTGTGCAACAATAATGATAGTAGATGCTAAAAAAGGACGACTGTATATGTATATATTACATGGTCGGTGTTGTTCTTCACGTATAATTTTTTTTGTTGGTATGTGTGTGTTCATACTTATATGGGGGAAAATAAGCTGAATCCCTCAAAAGTACTTTACTTGGCTCAGCAGCCATCATGTTCTCGTCAACTTTATAAGTTTGTTGGATAGTGAAAGCAGTAAATGTAAAGGATTGACTCTCACAAGCACTTTATGGTGGCAAATGNAGTGAAAGCAGTAAATGTAAAGGATTGACTCTCACAAGCACTTTATGGTGGCAAATGCCCAAAATACCTAACACAGCTACTCTGTAAACTTTTCCCTTGTTATATGTTTACAATGTTGTTTTCCAAAACTTTTTTTCTCATGCATTTTTCCGAGCTTTTGCCTTATTACACATTGATACAGATATTGTATAGTGGGGACAGTATACAACAAAGTTGTAAAGTAGCTATAGTAGCCACATATTTATTTGATTGTAGATGTGTCAGAATTCAAGTATACATAACTACTCCTGTACGTGTGTACTAGCAAATATTTCACTAAGGATGTATCAGTGTGACAGGAAGAGTCATTGTGATAGGTTTTTTTAATAATCATACATGTATGTATTATGTACATACAATCCCAACAACCGGATGTTACAAGACACAAGGCAAAGGGGCTTCCAGTTCCAGTATTACAGCAACAACAACAAATAAAAATAAATCTAGGCCGCGTGGGAATGCTTATACAACACATCAACATCATCGTATACAAAAAGTAAGTGTAAGTGGAGCCTGAAATAGCATAGATAAAACATGAAAAATTGTATTTTTTATCACAGCTGATATCCCTAGTAAAGCTGTCTTTATTATTCTTTTGTCTATGTGAAATAGTGAAAACATAAAATACTGGTTTCTACGTGTAAATATATTATTCCCTTTTCCAGATTACGCAACAAATAAATGTTGCAACAACATGTTTTACCTATAATTTAATGAACAGGCAGAAAGACCAGAGATTGAAACACTTTCATTATTACTTTGCTTGTTGGATATAAATATAATATGTTGTATGTACATCCAAACATACATATTCGCCGACACACTGACTTTCCGATTATTTGTCGGTAACCTGCAAACAAATTACCCCGATTTTAAAAACCAACTATTTGACAAAATGTTACTTAAAATGTTTTTAAAAAATACTTCAAAATTATAAATAAAATCCCAATGAAAATTAAATGCAAGTACATTGGATTGGACCTTTAACCTCTTGATTGGGTAAATCTGCAATGCCTTTTCTATTGTTGCTCTATCCAGGAAATTAGGATACATTTTTAAAATCACCTTCAGTATTTATCTAATTTTTTTCTGTTCGCCTGTGCACTGTTCATGAAATATTATGCCCATTGTCAACATTCGGATACTTTGATATTTTTGTCGGGTAATTGGTTGTTTCATCAAATATGTCGGGAAGTTGGTTTCTGTGGTAAAAAATGGGTTGACTGGTGGTATATACATATAAATCGCCTTCAGGTATTTATGTTCTTTTCCTGCAGGCAGGCATAGATTTGCACACGCACACACAAGCAGGACCTAGGGATGCGCTATTTCCTCAAGGCTCTGGCATGATAAAAAGAGTGAAATCAACTTGAAACTCCACAGAGGTAGTATATAGTTGCAATGAAAGTTGTCAGAGTTTGAGTGAGAGAGAGAGAAAGAGAACATATTATACACCACACGCGCTTCACACAAACAACATTCACATCTCATTTCCTTCCGTTCCTCGTATTTCACCAGATACCACTACTATGTATGTATGTATATGCACAAAAACAGCAAGATGAAATCTATAAATGCCTTGTATCCTCAAAAATATCTCCATGTTGAATGTTATATACGATAGTAGTACCAGTGAGATTGCTAGCTAGCAATCACATTTGTTCAAGAATGCAACAAAGTTTTGTTATTTTCGTTACGAATCATCATGAGTTCTCTACCCACAGTGTTAATAATCTAGCGTGTTCTTCCAATTTTTAACTCGACATGTAAGCATGTAGTAGTTACACATACATACAACATATACACTTATCTAGATAGAAAACTTACCGAATGACTTGTGTCGGATCTCTGGCAAAGTCACGTCTTTCATGAGGACTCAAATATTCCCATTTAAAGACAAGATTCCAGTCGAATCCTCCACGGAGCTCGGCTGAAGCTGCTACATATCTGAAGTCGTCCATGTTAATCACATCTATCACTGGACTCACCACATGCGTCCGATTCTAGAGAAATGCACACACAAAAAAAATCCACACTTAGGGCTTTATAGCAATAATAACCAAAAGGTCTCTCGCCAAAAACTTTCATTTCATTTGTTCAATTAAACATCGCATACATATATAACCAATATTACTACTACTTTTGCTACAACCGGAGAAAATCTCATCATATACCTAGTCATCACCATATATTTCACAAGCGAACTTTCATCTTCGCTTGTCTTGTCAAAGGCATTACCTATTTACTCCTTCATCATATACTTTTGTATATCAAAATGTTTTACAAGACAAACAGAATTACACTCTTGCCGTTTTAATGAAAAGGGATCCATGTCTCTTATATTTTGCAACAGCATTTTACTTTCACTCGACTTGACTTGAACGTTGCCCGCAACGTGTAAAAGCTGCTTATAATAATAATACAGCGCAAGCATAGCTCAACTGAGAAAAGCAGCTAGTCAGCTTATATTCTTGTGAAAATAATGGTGAAATTCCAATGAACAAGACAACGTTTTGTTGTTGGCACCAGTTTATTATTATTATTATTACTAGAATCATTATAAAGGCGCAGCCTTTAAACATGGGAATATATTTTTAAACAATGGACGTATGTAGGTAGAGTGGAATGACACCATGTGCTTGCTTCTTTTATTGATGTTGTCTGTTTAATAACAGATGCGCATAGCATTTTAGTCTGACGATGATGATGATGATGGTGGTGGAATGGTATGATATGATAGTCGACTTAAAGTCGCTTATTCATTAAAGTGCATATTAATATAAACTTCTGATAAAACAATGAATCAAGCAAAATAGTATAAGTATTTCCATTTAAACTCCACAACCCGATTGTGTACACACTTTATACTACTCATTTTCATTTCATCCATCCAGTTATCTTTGGTTTTCATGTTTAGGTTTGATGACTTTCCTTGCAATGAACACACAGAGAGCATAAGGGAAATGATGCTTTCCCAAGGCGCATATTACAGCCGCTGGCAATATTGGTTGTCTCGATAAGGATAAAGTTTTTGGCATGCCGTGTTGT
>JAHZNC010001651.1:0-12367 GCA_027744095.1 Zhuqinia jingwanae
GTGTCACTCACGTTGCCAAAAATTGAACAAAGACTTGAGCAAATAATTGGAATAAATGGACAGACAGATAGTAGTACAAAAAAAGAAAAAGAGGTGGACATGTGACAGTAATGGAGATGTGCCTGACCAAATGGGAGATCTTTTCAGTTTGATATCGGAGAGGTTTTGACCCGTTTGGCATTCCTGCCTGCTACTTTTCTTACCCAAACATCATTATTGAAATGAATTGCTTTCCTGTCCAGAGTTCACTTTGTATATACACACATATATGGTCTGCTTATACAACGAACTGCAGATTTCGGTTACTCTGATATAAGCCTGTCTCATTTTATCAGTGAGATTGGCCTTGAAAATCACAGCAGACAGTTCAGCTGTGCTCGTCCACGTTCCAGTTCGTGAGAAAGGACTTAATGTAATGCAATGATCAAAACAGGCAAGCAGGAAAATATACTTTCCATCTGGTTGACCGCAGAAAATGAGCAAATAATAATAAGTGCATACAAATTGGTTGATACACGTGTTGTAGTTAGACCTTCATCTGCACCTGACAAAATTCGTGACAAAAATGGGTTGTGAATGCAAATGTTGTGATTCTCATCACAAATATGGCAACTTTGCGGAAGGAAATCTGCTCTGATTTAATTTGCGTGACTGGTAGATATGAAGTGACTGAGCATGATGTGATAATGACCTAATTACATTTCCCATGTCATTCGTGACCTTTCATTCAGACTTTAATAGTGAAAGTGTACCTGGAATTGACTTATTTGGGGCAATTTGCAACACAATGTTTTCTATGCATGCAGATTTGCGTTATTATGGACTTCGAAAGAAGTACATTATAATTTGGCGTTGTCTGCCGGCCGNGCGTTATTTGTAAATAAAATAATAGTGCCATTAAATATTTCTCGTCCCTCATCACAAACTCAGTTCATTTCACTCTGAACATTTCCATCATCAAAAACAAAAATAAAACAAAACAGCCAACAGACTGTCATATCCTCTGCCAATTTCCTGGCATTTGACAAAATGAGCGCATAATGACAAGTGGGAAGTTGGAATACGACGACATTATACACACAACGACAGAAAAGTTGTTTTTTGTTAATATTTTCCTTATTCCTTCACACAACATTGTCTGCCTGCCAAACAATGAAACAAATTTTTGAAAGGCCCCATTTTATTTTTTGGCAGGGCTCCTTCTGTTATGTTTCCAAAGTGTGTGGATGCGTTGAAATAAAGCAATAGCGTCACAAGAGTACTTTTTATCTATGTCACCCTTTTAAGTCTCTTTGTTTCACACACGCCATAAATACAAAGAATCTACATACATTTTAAAAGTCTCCCATGTTCAAACGGTATATGCACATACAACAACATATATGCCAAAATTGACAAAAAAAACCAAGTGCCATATGGCCGATTCATGGGTACACATCTCAATAAACTTAAGTAATCCCTAAAAAGGACGACTGTATTTCTTTCCTGCTGTTGCTGCTGCTGCCTTGTAACCCTACCACTTGGAGAAACGCAAGGACAAACAGCCTTAGTGCTTTCTCTAACAAAAAAGCCGGCTACTTCAGTTGCTACTCCTGCTGCCGCCGATGCGTCTTCGTTTCTGCTGAGTTTTTGCCAGCAGCTGAGCAATTGTTACCAATCCCAATATTTTTCTACCCAGGAAATTTTCTTAAAGGGAAACTGACAGGCAAAAAATATATATGTATATTAACAGAGAGGGAAAGGGGAGAGAATCAGATGGTAAATCCAATACTTATTTACGAGTAGACTATTTAACAAAGCCGAGCCTCAAAATAAAGAAGATACAAAAGGCCAACATGATAACTCTTTTTCCTCTTATTTCTCCTGAGAGAAAAAAAGAAGAAAATAAGGAACGCAGATAATGCGAATGAAAATGTAGGTTGCAAAAAAAATAATGGATAAAATAGCGAGACAAACAAAAACGCAATGACGGAATTGGAGAATAATTTTTCTTATTTTTATTTAAAAAGTCTCTCAAGTTCGAAATGGTAAAACGCGGCAAAGAAAAGAGAGACACATCATCCATTTTTTTGGTATGCTAAAAAAACACTGACTCGAGTCGACTAGGTAGCTAGTCACATTAATTCCATATTAGCCTGCCGTCGTATACGTATCTCGAGTCACATGATATCTATTTTTGTAAAATGAAGAGCAGAACGAGGGCATATAGTAAATGGGAGTGGGAGGGCAATATATAGTCATTCGTATCCTACTTCAAAAAAAATTTGCATTGCTGAATAACTGTAGTACACACCAACGCATTGTTATACACATTATTATTATATAGCAACTCATTCATCCAGTGTTATTATTATTTATCGGATTGAATTAATGTCAGGATAGGATAAAAAAATGTGCTGTTTGGAGATAAAAGAATATTTTACTCGAAAAAAATATTAGCGCCATTTTGTCGATTGCCATTACTGCGAACACCACAATTACACTGCACTACATATATTGAGCCAAAAACTGTTTTATTTTTTATATTGAAGAAGCAGACGACAGACAACATGACACTATGAAAGCTTTATTAGTATCTAATATTTTAAAAGAAATGAAGTGTTGCTGTAGTTGTAATAATAATGATAGCAGCGACTAGTGTGATACGATTACGATATAAAAAAAACATACAAGGACATGCACCAACTTGAACATAACAACTACTCAAAAAAGAGGATGACAGATTGTTCAAAAAAAGAGAAGAAATGAATTGGGTTTTTCTTTTTGTGTCCCATACTTTGTCTGCAGAACACAAGTGCAGTGTACGTGTGTGTGTGTGTGTGTTTAGTTTCATTTTCACAATTGCAACCAAATACATTAAGCTTTTTTTATAAGTAGGTTGCTTTTTTATTGCATCTGGGATATTTTTGTGGGTCAAACATAATATAGGTATAATGTGTTAACATTTACTCTAGTATATCCTTCCATTTCCATTGGTAGGTGTGAGAAAGGGAAAAGATGAAAAATGTCACAATCTCTTGGGCAATGTGTCCTTCCTCCTTCCCAATTTTATTTTAGGTATGTTGATACTTTTTGTGCCTACATATATTATTATTACCATTATATCCCGTGTCTTACGTAAGTGCAATTGAAGGATGTACTTCCAGAAAAAAAGGATTCATTGTCCGCATTTTTTTATTCTGAGAATTTTCTTGCACTTTCACTCCCTTTTCCTTGTTTGGTATGTACACTTGCAAGAAGCGGAAAGGTAGATACATCTGAGTCACGAGAGACAAGCTGTTGTATCAGATAAAGAAAGTTCTTTTTTTTCTTTTTTTTTTTTGGACAAGTCTTGGTTGAGTGGTACAGACAAAAGCGTAGTGTGTATATCAGTAGTATAACGGTAGTTGTCGTTACTAAAAAAAAGATTGATTTTCCTTTCGCCAAAAAGAAAAGATAGTGTGGTAGTGATGGTGGTGGTGCGGTGTATGCTCTGTTGTAGGCCTCCTTTGTCAAGCAATACAGAGTAGTATACATACCTGATGTATATTATAACTATCCTTATTCATAAAAAAATAGAACAGATTTTTATGGTTTGTGATCCTTTTCCTGTCGTACAGCTAAAGAATAAGATAATTTGCAGCAGCAGTAGTGCATATTGTACGTCTGCTGCTGTTGATATGTTGTTGTTCGTAAAATGGCAAAATATATTTGTAAATGGAATATATATTTTTTGCAATATATTGTGAGATTGCTACATAGATAGGTACATAGATACATTATATTTATACATAGGTATATGGCATATTGCTTCCACTATTAGTATTATCCTCTTTACTAACTTCACTTCAACTTTGTATACCTCTTTATCAAACGATTTAGGATTTCGTTTATTTCTGCCTCTCTCTTTCTATCCTTTTCCCCCAGCATATTTTTTATCCGATGATGCGATGCGATATCACTTTCCTTCCACTTTTATCCGTATTCGCTCACTCTCTTATACCGGCGCTTGTCCATTATTTTTTTGCTGTCCTTCCATTCGTTACATTCTTAGGCCACTCACTCAAGCTTTATGTGTGTGCCTGTCTTCTTCTTTTTCTTTCTCCCTCTCTTTCTTCGCCTTCTCACCAACCAACAAAAGAATTTATTTGGGACACTCGTAAAAATTGATAGCCAACTGACCTTAAGTGACTTAGTTGCTTACACACTTTCTTTTCTTTTTTGCCCCTGCTACCCATTTTCCATTCATGCACCACCCATTTTCTTGTTCGTATAAAAAAGGGGAAGAAAACGGGCGCATTACATCACTCACTCTCTATCTCTCTCTCTCTGCAAAAAGAAGAGAAAACGATCAATTCTATTCTTTATCTCTCTTTACTAGGCCATTTTTTGTAAGGTTCATGTCCAGGATGTCCAGCCGGCGTAGTTTTTAATACATCGTAGTAACTGAATTATCTATTATGTATGCGTCAGAAAATAGAATGAAAAGCAGCAGTCTTGAACAGGATGTTTTTTTTTGGGTGAAACTGAAATGTAATCTTGAATATTGATGATGATGATCATCATCATCATCGTTATCATCACAGAAAAGGACAATGACATGATGAAAAAGACGACTTGTATGTACTTTACTCATCATTATCATTATGTTGCAGTTCATTATTTACGGCAAAAAGAAGAGAAGGAGACGATCATAAAAAATGAAAAGGTCAAAGTTAAGGCAAAAACGTGAAATATTTTTTTGATGATCCTTTGTGCGAATTTTCAATATATCCGCTTATTTGAAGTTTGAAAAAGGTATCATCAAAATAATTTTTTTGGTTGAAGTGATTGTTTCCATTTGCTAATGGATGGACATGTTCAATAAATATATATTCTGTAAAAAAAAATTCGTTTGAAGATGTGACGACGATTCCAAATTTCATCCTTGGAATTTCCAAGCAGTCATATGTACATGTGCCATTCTAATGGTAATAGTAATAGTAACGATTATTATTATGTGTACCAAAGCGATCGCTATTCCATCACATGACATTAGAAAAATTGCTAAAAAAAGTCAAAACCAAAGAACCTGGAGATTTGGAAATCCCTTTGCTGTAAAACCTACACACAAATGCAGCGCAGTGCGGTGGTTGGTGGCTCATATACCTACCTATTCAACACAAAAGTTAATATGTATGAATAACGCGAGCTTACTTAAGTAAAGTGGAAAAAAATAATAAAAAGAGACGATAGTGTGTGAGGATGGTTGCTGGTGATGATGATGATGATCATAATGATAGTGATAAAAGATCGAAAAGTATGGTGCAAAATGGTCAATTTCTGATTTTGATGATGGAACTGTGATGTAGTGATGTAGGTCATTGAAGCAAAGAGAAAAAGAGAGAGATAATATGGTGATGCTTATGACTTGGTTGAAGTGGTTATGTGCATGCAATTCACTTAAACAAAGAGGCCCAGTGGGACCTTCCACTTCTTCTCTTTTAGACAACTAGCAGACAAAGATAATTTTTCAAAAGTGATTTTCGATAGTGCTGCAATAACGACTCCTATGTTCTCTCTCTCCCAACTACAAAAACACAAAATCGTGTAAAGAAAAGGGAGTATGAAATGGTTATTTTCGACTATTACAAGTTGTGCTGTGTTATTGCTGTTGTTGTTATAAAGTGTAAGTCACGTTCAAAAATGTGCATAAAAGAGTTTCTTAACATCTTTAAATGTCCCACTGTCAAGTCAAGTGCTGTGTGCCATTACTGTGGTGGTGATGGTAGGCCGTTTTAGAGGATCTCGTGCAATGAAATAAAAATAAATAGGTCGGTATTGGTATACTTCATTGAGTTTAGCACATTGCTTTGCCATATATTTATATGCAGCTCTATTTAGATTAAATCCTTGGACTTTTCTTTTGGCTTAGCGTTGTGGTATTTTTTTTGTACGGATGAAGAATTCAATTAGGAAATTACAAGAAACGCAAAAGACAACAAACCAGGATCTAGGGCATGGTCAACTCTGACGTCATTATCACTTATAACGACTGAGTATAAGTTCTCGTACCACTCAAAGAACGTTAAGTGTTAAAAATCACGTAACCTTTATTATAGGGCTGCATGCTTACAATTATGTGAGCGATTTAAATGAAATGATTGTAAATTGTAAGACTCTGGTTAAAATTGTAATCTCACTGACAAATAAGACAAAAACATACTGGAAATTGTGCATTCTTTTTCGTTGCCGAATACTGTAAATATTTGGAGACAATTAATCAACGACTACCTTGTATTTAGCAATTGACAATCCTATGTATCTTATTCAGCTAATAATGCAATTTTTCTTATGTATTTCACAAAAAAAAAGAATTAAACTTGATAGACGAAAATAAAGGAAAGCCAGAAAAGTCGATTTTGTCCAGCACAAGATTTTTTTCGTTTATTTTTATACACGATTCAGATGTTCTTATATTGAGGATTTTATACTGTTAGTTTTTTTTAAATAGCGCACTGCAAGAAAGCCAATGCATCTACAAAAGAAATGATAACAACAAATAATTTTCTGCGCTCTGCGGTATTAAATGAATGGAAGTTGATGTAGGTATATCGTACACCACACTACACTGACGCCAAAACGTTTCATATTTTTAAAACGTACATTTTGCTGTTGCTGCAAACCTATATTATATTGTTAATAGTATCATATCACATCATCTCTGAAAAGAAAATGCAAGAATGAGATTTTATTTCCATTTTGGTATGGTACTAATAAGAAGATATATATAATACATACATAAATATTGCTTTTGAAATTCTCCAATGGTACGGCTCACTGGTTCCTATACTTTGAAAAGGCTTTTGAGTTTCACATGTTTTCTTACTACACACCCACTGGTTCATTCGCCCTTTTGTTGTACTTGCCTCCCTAACGCACACGTACGTACACACATACTTTATTTGCTTCACAGCGCCACTATTACTACTACAACAATGTTTTCCGCTTCTGGCTCTCACCCAGAGCGAGAAAGAAAACTGGAGAGAGAGAGAAGCAATAATAAGGGAAATGAGGAAGGGAGCTTGAGCTAAATATTGCCTGTGTAAAAGAAAGGAATAAAATAAAATAAGGAAAATCTGTGTATCTCTTTGAATGTATGAATGACTACACACTATAGTGTACAGGCAGAGGATTTTCTATAGGCATTATTTTCAAAAATTTGCTCTACAAAGAAAATAGAATAGATAGAATGGCATGATAGCATATTATATATAGTACCCAATCACCACTACCACCATCAAAAATCAAATCAAGAGAGTTTTAGCAGAAAAAAAGAGAGGATAGGATTCAGTTGGAGGAGAAGAGTGTGGAGTCTGTGGAGAATATATATACCATTTTGTGAAAGAATGGAAGAGAAGATATATCTATACAAAAATATATAATATTGCGCCTTCACAACTGCGCTGTACTTTTTTTTAGCGCGCACATATCAAAATAAATATGTATGTAATGGACTTGGTATAAAATATAATGTGCATGAATGATATGTGACTTTGATACATATTTTATCGTCGCGATTTTGCAAATAACGCATTGCTCAAACTCATAGACACACTTTTAGAGTCTCCATCGCTTTGTGTCAGTAGAGCGTGGTTTGATTTTGGGGTTTTCTCTCTCTTGTAAATAAGATTCATTTCATTTTCACTGACGAAAGTGAAAGTAATTCGTCCTTTTCGTATTCCATTTTAATTTATTTATTCATTCATGCAAGCTCTAGTCCTATTTGTGATATATATATATATATAAATTCAATGTAGCTACAATGGAATTTTCTACAAGAAAAACCTGACAAATAGGAAGGAAAGTATTGAAGATTAAAGAATTATTATTGGGCGGAGGATGATGATCATGAAAAGGCAACATTCTGTAAGTATTTTGCTAAAATGTGGGACAAGTTGAAATGATGTCTATAAAAGATTTAGCAGTAACAGCTATTGCTACACACGCCGGATTTTCCCTCTATATCCTATTTTTTAGCACAAGCAAAACGTGTCACCACCCAAGACTTTATCCTCCAAAAACCCTGAACATATATAGTTGTAGTGTTTGTGTATATGTGTGTGTGGTGCTTCTCTGTGACAAAGAATATGGCGGTGGCAGGGTGCTATATAGATTTCATTTATCCAACAAAAGAGTTGCATGTGTTTGCACTTGTGTGTGAGTGTGGCTTTGTAGTTGTAGTGTGTTTTGTGCTTGGAGCACTCATCAGGTAAACAACAAAACATTCTCCAGATTTTTTCTTAATCATGTATTTGGATTGGATGCGCAAGCTTTGGAGAGAGAGAGAGGAGGAGAGAGAGAAATGTGACGTGGTTGCAATCAGGTTTTGCTTTAACAACAGGCTTGAGAGAAACAGAAGAAATATTTCGTTACGTGGTGCTGGTTACGAAGAAATGGATGAGTGTAAAAGTTGAGCTACGCGTCGGAAAGGATGCAAAATGTAAGTAGAGAAAGATCGTGTGCACCAAACAAACGCGAAACGAGAAAGGCCACGATGCGGCGTCAGCTTTTGTGAGTATTCATTCATTCAAATAAACGCCAGCAACCAAAATCTTTTATTTTTGGAGCACGCACGTTTTATACACTTGTGTATAAAGTAGGTATGTGTATATCAGTTTAGTGCGGTATCGCTTTCTTTTTTCATCATTAGAGCGAAAATACGTATAGAAAAAATGCATGTCCAAATCCAACAGCATGCACGTGGGCTATTGAACCATGTATATCCAATAATTTCTTTCACAGGAACTTGCTCAGGCCTGAACCTTCCAAAATAATTTCATTAAATTACTTTTGTACTTTCTCCATTTTCGTTTTCGGATGCCTATGCAGCCAAAAGATCTCGACATGTTTTTAGGATTTCTTTGTCAATTTGTATAGGCATTATTTAACTTGCCAATTATTAAGTAGCCGGACGAAGCGCTTGGAAGGATAATTCATGCGAACGCTTTGTCTGTCTTTTCGACCGTGTGTGTCCGTATGTCACGAGGTTATCTCAAAACCTAAAATGAATATTTTTTACTCTATGAATGTTTTCGGAATTCAAAACTACGTCACCATGTCATCTCAAATCATTATGCAGGGGAGCATCCTTACTGTTAAAATGCGAAATTAGAGCGAAAATTTGTACGTATGGATGATTTTATCAGTGGTTTGCGAATATGTCATCGCATTGAGCCTACCCCAGATGGAATACGAGGTGGATGACAAAAGAATTGCCGAGTGAAACCACAAATGGAACCTCAAAAATATATCGCAAAGCGGGTTCGAAAGTGTTTTCTTCCAGAGGTTGGAAAATGAAAATCCGTTTGGCTACATATTTATGACGTTTGCACTGTTCTACTTATAAATTTCCCGCATTTTATTTTATAAACCATATGTGCAAACAACTCTGAAATTGTTATGTAAATTTACTAAGCATAGGTAATAGTAATAAGTATCTTCTCTATACCCATTTATGTATGTGTAAATGTGTAAAATTATACAGTGACAGGAGCACTAGTACGTGTGCTTTGAAAGTTTCAAATGTAATGATAATGATGAGATACTTGACAAGAGAGGAAGAAATGAATCAGAAGAAAAGTTTTTCCGAATTCTGCCACATAACATGTCCTATGCCTTTAGTACTACATATTTATGACGTTTGCACTGTTCTACTTATAAATTTCCCGCATTTTATTTTATAAACCATATGTGCAAACAACTCTGAAATTGTTATGTAAATTTACTAAGCATAGGTAATGGTAATAAGTATCTTCTCTATATACCCATTTATGTATGTGTAAATGTGTAAAATTATACGGTGACAGGAGCACTAGTACGTTTGCTTTGAAAGTTTCAAATGTAATGATAATGATGAGATACTTGACAAGAGAGGAAGAAATGAATCAGAAGAAAAGTTTTTGCGAATTCTGCCACATAACATGTCCTATGCCTTTAGTTCTCTGGTGCTGCTGAGTTGTAGTAGTTTAGTTTTTGTAGCAGTATATTTAACAAGTTATTATCATCAGATTAGTGATGATGACGATGATGATAGAAGTTTGCATGTAGGTATATACTAAGAGTATTTTGCAAACACATACACATATATTCATACACGTTTACGGTATTGTACAAAATACTATCTTTTATCTGTAGGTTCGGTTCTGAACAGAGTTTTGTTACACATTAAAACGATTTTCCTATACAAATGCATGCTAATAAACTTGATACTCTTCTTTCTACTTTAATTACCCATTCTACATTTGTTCCAGCCCTGTATCGTCATTGGAACTTGAGAAGAATGACTATGTGTGTGTTTGTGTGAAAAAAGACTAGCGACTAGAGATATTCTGACACTCACACACACATTTGGTATATCTACTTGTATGAGACAGTGTGTGTAAGTGTGTGTGTGTGTGTATGTGTTGTAAAATAAAGTAAATATTCCCAAGTTCCTTTCAAAATTGTTTAGCAGCAACCAAAAAATATATTGCTCGTGTGATAATAACATTTATATAGAAATTTTCTACCGTAAGAGAAAGTACAGGCGGAAGGAAGTACGTGAGTGAAAAAGCAGTTGCTGAATTATTATCGTCATCATAGAACACCATTATTATTATTGTTATTTTATCATCATCATGATCATCATCCCACACTGCTCGGTTATGTGCTCTCAAAAGGCGCAGTTTCCAGACAAGACTAATTTTATGTATGAATTTAAACCAGTTTTCAAGTCTCGACATTATACATATACGTACATAGGTACTTTATATGTGTTACTTAGTGCCTGTGCACATATCTGTACAAATATATTTTATTGCAAATCATCCGATTTCTCTCTCGTCATGATCTTTATTTTGCCTACGCTCCCCTCCCAAAAACCAGTTTAAAGCAGCTTTATTCTCTGCCATCTCTGCAAACTATATATGTATGTATATGTAGCTAACCAAATAAGCATTTATGTAGGTAGCCAAAAACTGGAGAAAATTTGCACATGGTGACTTCCTAAAATGTTTCACTTCACTCTACTCTGGTGTAAAAAGAGATGACGATAATAATAGCCCGATTACATGCGTCTGTCGAGTAATAAAACCAATATACGAATTTATATTCCATTTTCCCCAATGTGTATCAGAAGAATAATATGCATTGTTTTATTATTATTTGTAATGGGTGTGTGGGTGAGCAAGGCGCGGCATACATTCACGCTGTACATATTTATATATGCATGTATATATGGTGGTGTGATGAAGAGGAAATACAAATTATGGGTTGAAAATGTAAATCAAGGATTTTGCTTAAATATTTGCTCGTGCCTAACCTACTACCATACACCACTATGATCAGTGCGTCAAGGCAAGGCTACACTCCAACTCCACCACAAACAGTTATCTTTGCATTCCATCTTTTTATGCTTGGCTTTACTTTAGCCATTTTAGAAGAGGAAGAAAAGAGAAGGATAATCTACTGCCAGCACCACCACCACCACCAGCGCACTAAAATTTCGTCTTTGAAATAACAATGACGATAAGAGATAATAATAGCTTGTGTGTCTTTCGATTATACCGTCAACATTATCAACATGGGTACATACATTATTTCAACAAGTACCTACCTCAATGCATGCAAAATGTCTTGGTGGTAAGGAGGATAATATGGCGCCTTGTGGTTGTGCTGTTGTTGATGATGATGATGAATTGGGTACAATGAAGTGATATAAAATTTGTAGGTGAAATTCGTTGGGAATTTTCACAGTTCACTAACTGCATGTATAATAGCAAGTAATGAATGATCAACTATGCGATTTTATGCATAAATATAATCATGCATGTAACTGTTGTATAGAAATAATAATAATACTACATGACGACAAAAGGGTTAGCTGATGATAGTGGTGCACCACCACGGTCGCCTTTTGCCTTTCACGTTCTTCCAATTTTTTTCACCGGTACAATAAAACTTTGTCGAACATGGTGTTGAGGTGAAAAATGTGCAGGGATAGCAAAAGGAAACCCCAGTGCCACATGCAAAAGCGATTTTGTACATTGTAACTAAATTTGATGCGGTTATTTTTGTGGTGAAAGTAGAAAATTTTGTTAACAAAGTAGCAATAAATGTTAAACAAAGTCAATGAAATATAATTGGATTCTATTACTAAATGTGTACAAGTACACAATAATGCATCGCATTATACAACACTTATAACTATGTATTGGCAATTCGACATGAAAATGAACTAGTAGTATAG
Organism: Zhuqinia jingwanae; assembly: GCA_027744095.1. NCBI lineage: Eukaryota > Metazoa > Arthropoda > Collembola > Entomobryomorpha > Paronellidae > Zhuqinia > Zhuqinia jingwanae. The sequence goes on from JAHZNC010001651.1 coordinate 12,248, forward strand.
TAATACAAAAGGAGGAAGCCGTAAATGTGTACGAAACGATGTAGCTTTTTTTTTGAATGTGTGTATATTTGAATCTGTTTTATTGTTCCACATTTCAACTTGTACTGTTTTGCTAAATGT
>JAHZNC010001652.1:0-33458 GCA_027744095.1 Zhuqinia jingwanae
GTTTTACTACAACCATGCTGGCGGAACTGTGCCACATATTTTAATGTTAATTCGATTTATTATGCTATATTTTTTTATCAGGAAAACAGCATAAAAAGCATAATTTTTTGTTTCGAAAAGCATAATGGACAGCCTCAAAAAAGCATAAAGTGGGTCGCCCTTATATATTTGTTCACATATACATATCCCCATCCTCAGTCATCTCACTATCACGTCACGTCATCTCTCTTTTAATTTTTTATTATCAATCTTAAGCTCTCTGACTCAGAGACTCTGCTGACTGCCTTTATGTATAGTAGCGTGAGCGTGTACGCATGATGTATTTCTGTAAGTTGTGCAAGTGGCTAAATGTCGGCAAATCTGAAGTAACTAAGAAAGAAGCGTAACATCTGGTACACTCTTGCAGAGTGTAGCCTCTCTCTCTGCTGTATAGTAATTTTGATTTGATGATTTAAAATTTATATTGGTACATTGTTGTGTTCATATTATTGTTTATAATAAAATAGCGTTTTTGTTATTGTTTGTGATATATTCTTATACAGTATATGTGCATTTACTTTTAACATTGCATTGTTAAAGGATATATTGTGGGTTAAAGTCATTGAAAGAGTGCATTTACTTTACGTTTACGTTCGTCCTCCGTGTGTGTAGATTCTGCGCATTGTTTTGTAACGATTGAGGCCATACAAAATAGTATATTGTTGACTGTATAGTCCAAATAATAATTGATGTGAGTGTGTGACCTCGTGTTCTATAGTTGCCGACCTCCCAGCGTAAAAAAAAATTACTTGGAAGGAATTTTTTTTTGCTGAAATTAAAAGTTAATAGTTTTGTGGAGAGGTGTTCAGAATTGAAAAGGCAGAAGGAGAGAGTGTATGTGTACAGTGTAAAGTAAACATTTTAAACATATCATTTATAGTTTAGTTTAATTAAAAAGAAGGCAAAAAGAATGTCATCTGTGAGACAGACGCCGTTAACTTGTCACGGACACACCAGGCCTGTGGTACAGCTTGCCTTTAGTAGAATTACTGAGAGTGGCTATTTTATTATTTCAGCTTGTAAAGGTAAATAAGAAAAATTAAAAATATTTATTACCGTATTTTATATTGATTGGGCAATAGGGTGATTAACTAATAGAGTTGTTTTGTTTTGTATTTATTTTGCAAAGATGGTAAGCCTATGCTTAGGCAAGGTGATACTGGTGACTGGATCGGAACTTTTGAAGGACATAAAGGTGCCGTATGGGGAGTTGCGTTAAATGAAGATGGATCGAAAGCTGCAACTGGCGCTGCTGACTTCAGCGCTAAGGTAAAGTTTAATTAGTGCTATAGTGAGAAAGTAATTCGATAATTTAAAAAAAACGTTGGAACCTGTTTAATTTGTTTAAAACGTCTTTTGGTTGAAACTATAGTTGTGGGACGCTGTTTCTGGCACGGAGACGCTCTCTTTCCAACACAACCACATTGTCAAATCCGTGAATTTTAACTCGAATGGAACGAGATTGGTGACTGGGAGTAATGAAAAGCTTATTAGAATATTTGATCTAGAGAGACCAGATGCAGGTATTTTTTTTAGCAATAATTGTTTAAGAAATTTGTTTTGATTCCAAATAAAATGGTGGGTAATATTGCTGTGTATTTTTCCTACAGAACCTTTGAAATTAAGTGGCCATGAATCAAACCTGAGGCATTGTCTTTTTTATGGTGATAAGTGTATTGTGAGTTGCTCAGATGATAAGACATTGAGGATATGGGACGTTACCAGTGGTCAAGAGGTGCGTCGCCTGGACTTTCCTTCCATTGTCAGTGACATTGAGATTCTTCAAGATGCCCGCATTCTTACCATGACGTATGGCAGCCATGTAGCGTTCTGGAATTTAGACAAGTATGTTTAAGATTTATAAAATGATAGGAAAATATTTTTTTGATGGGTGAAATGTACATATTATTTTTATGTTTCTTTAGTCTATCTGCAATTAAGGAGTTCGAAGTGCCAACCCAAGTACATTCCGCTTCGTTGAGACCGGACCAATCTATTTTTGTATGTGGAGGCGAAGATTTTAAGATATACAAGTACAATTTTGAAACTGGAGTGGAAATAGGTTTGATCTCTTAAAAATATGTTCCACAAGTTTTTTTAAAATTAAAGCTCGAAACATAACAGCAATATTTGATTATTTGCTTGTTTTAGATGCCTTCAAAGGACACTTTGGTCCTGTTCACTGTGTCCGTTTCTCTCCTGACGCTGAATTGTATGCTTCAGGCTCTGAAGATGGAACTCTCCGGCTCTGGCAAACGAATCAGGGAAAGAATTATGGCCTTTGGAAATGTGTTCAAGGGAGTACGGTAGAAAATGGGAAAGGACTTGAGTTGGGACTTGGTGAACCTTGAGGGGAAGGTCTATGGCATTAATATTATCTACATACGTCGAGTATTTATGAACAAGCTTATATTGTAGCCTAATGGAATTGTTACTTTTCTCTCAAGAACAAAATATCGGTTATGTCAACTCTAAAATTTAAACCACGCCAAAAAAGTTTATATTTTTGTGTATTTGCTGTGAAATTTGGAAAGTAAACATTTTATTCGTTTATAACCTAATAGTAGTTTGTCTGTGAATATCGTGATGGATGACGATCAAAATCGTCATTCCTCTCTTGTTTGTTTAAAGTGTACACGAGTAAAGTTGATACCTGTGGATAAAAGCCAAATTTCAAATCAATAATACAATACAAAAAAAAACGGCAAATGCTCCCTCATCATCACATCTCTTCTAAATTATTGTGTAATGTTATACTGCGATTCTCATTTTATCAAAAAGTATTTCCTCTGAAGAAAAAAAGATTAGCGCGATGATATATTTATTTTGAATAGTAAATTATAAATTACGTATGATGCATTATTGACTACCTATGTAGAATATATACTGACATGAATATAAAACGTACTGTATTTTTTGTAGGCAATCCAGCGAATGAAGAATTTAACATAGTTTATTGTCAGTGGTTGAATTGAAGCCAAGTGGTGTAATGTAAGTAATCAGCCAATCATATCTTGTCTTGAGCACTATGTTTGTACCGAATAGTGAATAATGTCGATAGTATATAGACTGTACTATTCTCATTAGTCAAGGATGATATGTAACTTATTAGTACATACATTCAATGGAATTTGCTACAAAAGTTAATTGTTAGCCTACCAGATAAGGCGCAGAATTAATTACAGCAGATTTTAATATGCATTTATGCGACAAACATTATAATCAACTTATATGTTCGTACTGTGTTGTTAAATTGAAGTCCTTTTGTTCTGCCTGAAGTTTACTCGATATCTTGAGTACAGCTATTTATTGTGTAGCTTTACATATGGACAAAAGTATGAAATTGCGTTATTAAATTTATGATATTTATTGGAGTAATTAAATGTGTAAAGTAAAGTAAACAATACCTTTGATTTGTAAATAAAATATTCTAAGAAAAAGGTAACGAATATTTTTAATTTATTAAGAGTTATTATTGAAAATACAAATTATGTGTGCAGTGCAAACGGGAAAAAACAAAAAATTATAATGATATTATGATCATGATCACAGGATGAATTATATTGTATAATAACAGTAATAATAATTATTATACCAAAAAATTAAACACGATTGATTTTGTTATATCGTCAAATTTTTCTTTATTTATTTTGATTATTAATTTGTGCATTTATCACATTCTAAATAATTATTAAAACACGTAATGTAATTATTAAATTTTATGCTGAAAACAAAACAATAGTATTTTAAATTACAGCATAATAATAATATTTTATCAATAATTATATACGCTTATTATAGGTGTAAACTTATATCAGTCATAAAATTTTAGAAACATTTCAAAATTTCAAATCAACAAACTCAGCATATATCAGTATGTTATTGTTGTTTACAATATGAGAAATAATATTGGTATATAGGCATAATATATTAACAAAACAATATTAGTGAACTCCATTTCATAACTAATTATCTTAAAATAAAACAGTTAATAATGTAATAAGAAGCAATTTCGCTCGTTCACGTCTGGAGTACACAGGCAAAATAAGGCATTAAAGTTAGCAATCTATATATGTATATGATATAATAGTTTCACTCAGTTTTAAATTTTAAAAGTTTAATTTGCTTTTTTAGAAATTTAATCAAAAATGCGTAAAGATATTTACATGATTATTCGTTATTCGTAAGAAAAATAGTTTATACAGTTTATTTAAAGGATATAAGTACATTTACCCCATTGTGCTGCTGCATCATATATAATATTTAAACTATAGAACAAAAAAAATACTGTACATAATATATCAAGAAAAATCAAAAGGTTGTCTATATTCTTCTCTATTTTATTGTCCTCGTTAGACAAAATAAGTTTATCACAGTTTAACAGTCAACAATATCATATAACACCCTTGCCATCTATTTATATATACGTCGTCATTATTACAGGGTCAAACAATTATCTTATTCGTTATCAGTCTACTTTGTAATTGAATAGGAAATGAGAGTGTGTTCCACCCTCCCATTTTTTGCATTATAAAATAACTTAAAAATTATAGTAAAGGGGCTTTTGTTTGTTGTTTTACTGCTGGCTGGTGGAATAGGTTGCTTAATTCTCTAAATTAATTTACAAATATGCTATTTTACAAGTGCCTATCAGACGGTCTAGCTACGCGAGAAAGGGAGTTAAAGATTGAATTGGGATGTTGACTACGAGCTCCAGATTGTTTGTTGTCGCGCATTAAAAAGCCACATTGACTCATGCAAATGTTATCCTTTGCGATATCGTCCCGTCTTGCCTCGTCAAACAAACGCTGACAGCTTGTAATCCGTAACGAGGCACAGCGAGTCTATATATTAAAAGGGAAAAAAATAATTTTCAAATATGGTTACATTTAATATATCTTATTGTTAAAATTAATATTTTTCTTTTTGTCTCAGCTTACCCCTTCTGGTGTACACACGCAAGACACACATGGACTTGGCAAGGCACTACCTCCCACATCCACCTGCTTTCCTCCAATGTTACATTTTCTAACTTGAACCATATTTCTAACTTGAGGTGGGGATTCCCTCCACGCGTCCAAGTTCAAAGCAGGTAATCTGTCACATGGAATCTTTGGATTGAGAATGTTATGAGGAGCATCAAAAGCATGCTTCTGAATATCTCCAGGCATGTCCAAATTGTCACAAACAACTTTACTCATAGTCGTCTTTCTAATTTCTGCCAACTGCTGGGGAGTAAAGCGAATGGCGGCATCGTTTGTTTCGTACCAATATCTGTCACACTGTCTCACACGCTTGAATTGTGTGGCAATAATGCAAGTCATTGTAGGTCCAAGAAGCCCTCCCTGGATCGGACGCTCCGATATACTTCCGGTGAACAAATCAATATCATCTACAGAAGCATACGTTTCTTTCAACTTTATCAAAACATCTTGGGGTATTTCTCCACTCAAATCTTGGAATGTCACTGCTCTCTTCAGACTGCACACCTCACGGTAGCTGTTGTATCCCGGAATTCCGTGATCCCTTGCACGATGAATGTTCAAAGAAATCAGGTCCATACCACTAAATTGCTTCCTCTTATCTTCGAACAAGTGATTGGTTATTTCTTTTGTGATGAAGGGATCCAATTGTTCCATGGGCTCTCCCAAAAGTCCTCGGATAAGCTCATCTACCATTAATGGATGATACAGCATGTCGCTGTTAAAAAATCCATCCCTGAGAGGAATGTGCGGATTCATGCCATTATATTTGTTATCCATCCTGGCCAAGTTGGGTCGAACAAGTTGACAGCAATCATGATACGCCTCACCTCCTGGTAAATTCTATCATCATTCCAGTGACCATTAACGGCTCGTATTCCGTCAGCCCAGTTATTGTGGGCTCGGAGAAATACAGTGTGTACTGCAGCCAAGGCAGGTTGTTCGGAAGCACGTGGATCTCCAGCGTAAAAACAGAAGCCGGATGGAGACTTGCATTCTTTTAGAAAAGTGATTTGAGGCATAAGTGGTTTCGCCCCGTGGACAGGGTGACCAGTAAAATTAAGCTTGCCACCAGGAGACCGAAGGCTCATTGATTTGCAGAGGTTTTCACCGTAAATTTGGGAGGAGTCGAGATAAGCAGAGTTTTGATTGATTTGTTCACGAGGACCAAGACGCTGTTGACCTGGGAGTGATCTCGTAAATGGCATGCAGTAAGCTCTACGAGTTTCCATGTTCATTGGAGGATAGAAAGAGTCTCCGTTTGGTACATTGATGGGCCAGCATTCAGGATGAGTTGCGCGAGCGCTGTCACAATCACGGCAGTTAAGGATTTTTCCTTCAGGTCCTTTATGTACTGGGGTGAACTGCGTCAAAAAGAGAAGAAAAATGAATATTTAATTTCAATTATTAAAAAAAATATACACTGAAAACAGGAAGGATGTCTCGAAATCACAAGTAATTACTTACAGTGATATCATGGTCGACAAATTGGGAATACTGCATAAGCATCAAAGTATGCCTGTTGGAGAGATGGCTAACGTCAATGTGTACATTGGAAGATATCATTCGTGGTGAAGGCAATGCCACTCCAGTAACGGATCTTGACCTTGGGATAGAAATACCATCATCGTACATGGAGTTCACCATGCGGTCAAAAGTGATCACGCTCTTTCCCCAAGCTGGATGACGGATATTATTACAAAATCCAGAAAAGGTACGGAATTTATTTTGAGTGTTGCATGGAAGTGTTTCCTCGTTCAATCCACAAGTGGCGGAGGGACCGCTCATACTATTCAAGCTTTGACGAATGAATCGGGTATGGAGGTCTCCTAAATCAACGGGATCATCCTTGAAAACTACATCAGTAGTGACATCGTCTTCAAAAAGTACTGGAGTATCTGAACTCCTTTGAACTCGCCTTCTCCTTCTTTCGATTTTCTTTTCCTCTGCATCTTCCAGATTTTTTAGGAAAGCTCTAGATGCGATTTCCAGCAAAGATGAAGTGTTTGCTAAAGCAATGGATTGCTCATTGGGGGCGTTGAAAGCAAATGCAGTACCAATAGGACCCTTAGAATCGGCTCCTTTGGCTGTACATAAAAGAGGCGTCTTTAATACATGTACTTCACAACCTCTGCATTAATTTTGTGCATACTAATTACTAATACTACTACTATTATATAATTTTGCATTTATATAGTGGGTTATAATTACTCAGTATAAATCGCTCATCCAACAATTTCCTTGTGCTTAGCCAACTCTCCTCTGCACTTTCGAATGTTTCTACCAAAAGCTTCTTCGGGATCATGTACAAGTCATCCTCGGACAAGAAAGATGATAGGGATCCTGTTCCACTGTAAATTCTAAAAACGGCACAAACATAATAATATCCATTACATTTATTTGTATTTGAATTTGAGTTCAAATTGATTTTACTTTTTTACGACTAGAAAATTCCATTTCTATAAGCTATGATTTATGTGTGTCATCATCATCTTTAGCTGGGGCTGAACCCAATAACTTTCACATTTGCAAAGCCCATATTTTATTATTATCAGAAGAAACGAATCGAATTAAAGATATTGTTAATACTTTATTACCATTACAGTTTGCAGTAATATTTTTGTAATCATTATAAAATACAGGCCACATGAATTTTTACGCAGGTAAAACATGTCATTGAATTGAGTTTAGCTATATGTAATATCCTTGCATAATGATGTGATGCATGCATATTTTCCTATAGGGTCGACCGACCCAGTATTATTGCCAATTGTCAATCTTGTAAAATTATATATCAACTGCCACTCTCCACCTGTCATTTTTACATACCAGCATGTACACCTGTACATTATATTCATGCATGTACATATATTAAGCATGTGTAAATACAAGGAAGAAGAGCAATAAAACTGCTACTCAGAATGATTAGAAAAAACAAGAAAGACTCACTCACTGTGTCAAGTCAAGACGACTATTGTGCTAGAGTCTACGAGTCTTAGAATCTACGCACAGACCTCACAGAACGAGGGGAGTAATTATTAATGGCCGGACAGACATTAAGATATGGTGTAGGTATGGTGCATCATGCAAAATGCAAATTCAGAGAGACTACCAATTGCTCTGTTGTGATTTGTAATATGATAATTTTATTATGCTACTGACTCACGGAGGAGGACAAGACGTGATGTGGTTAACTTGTAGCTCGTTAGCTAAGCCACATAACGGTTTTATTACTAAACAAAATACATGCATAGTAAATACATGCAAGAGGATGACAAAGACCGAAAAGGAAGGAAAAAGGCGACATTTTTTTTTGCATGCATGTAAGATAAAACCCTAATAAATTCTCTCGTTAATGCTTGCGTTGTTGCTGCCACTAGCATTATAGCGTTAGAAAACCCGATGTTTTCTTTCTTTCTAGAATTATACATGCCCATTATATATGTGGTATGTATACTATTGAGCGTCAACTTACTTAGGAAAAAGTTTACATTTAAGGTAAATGAACTGACTAAACTTACCCAGCCGTAGCATTTTGTAGTTTACTAGCATCTGCGGTTTTATCTGACGACAAGGAAGATAACCTGGCCAGCATCAGTCCATGGAAAATACGCTCACCTAGAGCTCCTGGAAAACAAATAAAAATACAGTATATTACATACTTTACCTATTCAACTTTGGAGGAAATCTCCCGCGGCGATAGACATAATAATCCTATATTCTATACTTTTCTCTAAAAAAAAAGGTAGGCACATATTATTCTATTGTGATCTTTCGTATCATTGTTTGTTATACATGTCAAGTAGAAGGCATGCACATGCAAAATCAACAATGGAGAAGGAACCCTTTATTTACATAGGCACATCTTTTAGTACCTGATATCATGTTCATAATAATATGTGTCACTCATTTGTAAATAAGTTCGCGTGACTAGGCAAAATAAATACTAACATTATTGAGTTGTACTACTTTGTTTACTCATTCTTCTTTTATGTATGATTGCATTTTACTGATGTTACTATTACATATATCATCTTCATCATTGTTGATTTTTAGTAGGAACGACCGACCTTGGCTCTCCAAAAAGAAAAACCAGAAGGTTTTGGGAAAAACGTCTTGTTTTCATCTTGTTATCTGCATGCGTGCGTGCGTACGTGAGTAAATGCGTTTATGTTGAAACAGTAATTGAAAAAAAAACTACCAATTCAAACAATGCATGAAACCAGAGAATTGCAGCGAAAGATCACAACACAGCCCAAAACCAAATGTGTTTCTTTTTGATTGTGTATCAAGATATTTGTATTTGATAATGATGGTACATGTCATAGACTGGATTTAACTGGACATCTTCATTATCATTCATTCATTTCATTATTATGCAAGCAGGTAAATGGATAAAAGGAAAGAGATCAAAGAAAAGGGATTTTTTCTATGTAAGATTTTCTTGTGGGGAAGGGCTTTCTGTTTTTATGACTAAAGAGATGAGCAAAGGTGAGTTGAACGTACCTTGAAGCATAGAGCTATTGACATTTTCCAAGGAGAGTGCCAATCCCCCAGGGAGCATGCTACCCAAACTAACAGCCAACTTGTCATCGTTCCCAAGAAGCTCAAAAAGTTCCGCCGGAATACTGCTCGCGTCATCCTGCTGTGTAAACTGGGCTGCTACTGTGGTTGCTACCTTATCTTGAGCAGATAAGGAAGAATTTGTGGCTGCTACTGAGGAGTCCTTTGGCAAATCCGAAAGCATTGGTAGAGTTAAATCATCATGGTCCAAGTCAATTCTTGATGATGCTGAGGGTACACTAGACAAATCTACTGGTAGTTCAACTGCTGATGAAGGACTTGATTCCAGGGATGCAGTGGACATCATTTGTACTGCTGGGCAGTAGGAAAGAGAGAGGAGCAGCACGGAGCCCAGAATAAACAAGGTCGATTTTACCTTTCTATCCGCGACCCTGTGTAAAGAAAAAGGATATAAAATAAGAAATTATAAAGATGTGAAAAGGTGAGATTTTAAACGATGATGACGGCCATCATCATCCTGCAATTTATAAATAGAAATGAAACCGGTTTTACGAAAGGTACATAAGTAAACAAACGTCATAAATGTATTACATGAATATTGAAAAAGGGATGAAAATGAAAGTGAGCTATGAATGAATATACATTAAGTTAATACAATTTCCAAGATCACAAATATTATGACATCATTAAAAATCATATCCCACCAAAATTAAAAATCTGAACTAAAAAATGCCATATTGAGGAATTTAAATCAAACGAGGAGAAAATTATTTTTATCCGTATTCTCTGGAAAATACACACACCTTTCAAAATTCATACTTGAACTTTGTTGGCAGGTATGTAATATATAGATAGCAATTATTATTATTGATTTTTTTTTTAGGAAAACCAATAAATTTGTGAATTTATTATTATTAATTAACCTATATATTATCAGTTAAATTTGCTAAATTTGAAAAATTTGAAATTTCGAATGGAGTGACTAAACAAACAATAAAAATTAGGTTAAAAGAACATTTTTTAAATAAAAATTATGAACATTTTTTAAAAATAAAAATTAAGAACATTCCTTTTTTAATTAAGAATTAAGAATATTATTTTTTGTTTACAAAAAATAATAAATCGAGTCTCAATTTACCTCGTTTTCTGCATCTGCGACGAAGCTGCTGCATGCTTCCGTTTCCCCATTATGCCGGCGTTCACAAAAGAAGCTTTTGAAAGCTATATAAAAAACTGTAACACTATATCACTTTTTAAAAAAACGTCTAAAATTTAAACCAATGAGTATTAAATTATTTGACTAATTAAAAATTAAATACTGGTTTTCAACACTTTAAAAAAATCGAAATAAGTTCGATTATTTAGTGTCACAGGAAGGCACAACACCATAAGCTAAAATGTTCAATTCACAACAAAGGAACAGAATGTTCCATATTCTCAAGTTTCTCCAGTGAACTCAGTCAAATTTTCACTCCCAAACTTATCCTTCTCTCCTGTGGTATCCTCCTTACCTGTTCACAGACAACTACCGAATGGTTCTACTCTCCCGAGAAACCAAGGGTTAAAAATGTTTTATCAACAACAAAACAAGTCTAGTAAGCACAACAATGACAAATGAACTTGCCATGCTAATATTGAATATTATTGTGTCTACCAGTCAGTAGTGTTAAATAACAAACAATAAAAGTAGCAAAGTAGGAACACAGTTCAATGTTCAAACGTACCAACAATCAATACTCACCTCCGAAACAAGACGCGATGAAGGTGAGGAGGATATAGGATATATGAGGATAGGACGACGACGATGATATCGTCGTGGTCAACAACATTCACCGACCACCAGCAACATTAACAACATTCGTATTTGATAACAATGCCGTGCGTACGACTAGTATACGACGCAACAATAATGTAACAATTTCTTGCAAAGAAGATGCCCATATTACAAAGCCGCGATGATGGTGATGATGATAATGATGACATTCTGTGCTTAAGATTCTGTACCCCTTTCTTTCTTTCTTCGTCTTTTATACACATGCACTGCAACAACAACAACAATACTGCATGCTATCTCACAAATCGACGATTTAAATAGAGGCGAGGTTACTCTCTTCGCTATCCTCTCTCTCTCTCTCTCTCTCCACTTTTGAAAATAAAAACAATAAAATAGTGCGTGGTGAAGTGTATATATAATAACGATAAACAATCCACTTCACTTCAAGAAGTATATAGTAATCATAATCATAATAATAATATTTAATTTAACAATAAATAAAATTAATGCGATTCAAGTATGGTGGTATAATGGTGGGGAGCAGCAAATAATGTTATTTAATGAGTAGCATAACAATGTAATATATGGAATATATGAATGAATGGAATAGATGGACACTATTCAAGCGGCTTCGCGCTAATAATAAGTCGGCCTGTGTTTCTGTGTGTTCTTATTAATTTTAATATTTAGCCTTCATGTTTATTCTAATGTTCAAGTTGCTTCTTTAATTTCTGGTTTAAGGCGGCATGAACGGAGGAAGTAAAGGAATGAGTATTATTTTTGGAGTAATAATAATGATGTATGGAATGGAATACATCAAAGTACAAGGTGAATGGAACGGTCATCATTCATCATCGTTATTACTTTGGAGGCGAGGGTAAATCTCTCTCCAAACATGACCACTTCATTTTGTTATTTACAATATACCCAAGTTTTCATTCTTCTTCCGTTTTTCCTTCTCAAGAAGATATTACATATATCGAAAAGGAAGAAAAGTCAAATTCCTTTTTTCCCATTAACAAACTGGAACATTATTTCTATTATGCTTCTGCATAATAATAAGGATACTTTACATGCACATTCAATTTAATGCGGTAGTAGATGAGCAAAGAATTTTTTTTTTGGTAATTTGCTTAATAAACTGTCTCACTTTGAATTAGCTAACACGCGCTCAAAGTGGCATAAATGGCAAATACGATCATCATCATCATCGTCAAATTAAAAGACAAGAACAAATTAGGCATTTTTTTTAACGTGTGAACAGGTAACATGAGTTTTAATGATTTTAAAGGACAATATTCTATGTATATATTCATAAAAGATACTATGGCGACGCGAGAAAAAAAAATAACAGAGAGCGAGCGTCAAATTAGGAATGTAATAGGGACAGTCATAAGAATAATTGGTGATTATGAATATTTTGAAGATGACGCTAATGATATGGGATGATGATATTTAGAGTGACCTCATCTGACGACAACGAATCGATCCATATGATGCTCATTTTTTTACATATGGCATATAATAATATTATTTGGGGATTTACATAAAAAAGTATGAAAATGTTATTTAAATGCTGTTAATTTTGTACAAACTGTTTGTGAGGTTTTGCTCTGAAAAAAAAACACTGTTGTCTTTTGTTAAAGGAAGTCATGGTTTGACTATTATTGCCTTAATTTTGCTTTGGGGCAAAACGAAAATGGTATAAAAAAAATTGAAAGTGAACGGCAGGTACTTTTCAGGTGTCTGCGGATTTGATCATCTCATTTAATTATTTTTGGGGAGTAAAATGGAAAATTGCAATGAGTATTTCGCATATAAACAACATCATGAGATGTTTGACATAATATACACATTTTCTTGTGTCAGCAGGTGACTTATGTTGTGACTATGTAACTGTGACTGACTTGGTCCTTTTTTTTTGATTACAACATTTAATGATTATATAAGTGTATACGACCTAAGCATGTTAGGTGAGCAGTCTATGATCTTCCTTCACCGAAGATAAGAGAGTTTGACATGTCATCCGTGTGATATGATAATATTTTTAATTTTGTTACACTTGTAATATCGATGAGTTCATGTTATCATAATTGCATCATTATTTTCATCTGAACATCCGGTTCATATGTTACGTATGTTGTATAATTCACTTAACTAAAGGAGGCAAGCTAGATAACAACAAATACACCTAATAGCAAAACATGACTGACTTATAAGCAAACTCACTTTCGTTGTTGTAGTCGAGTAAGCTCATCGACTTGGCATGTCGTAAAAGGTGCGTGCAATTCACTATTAACGTGCCCCTTCTCAGTATCAACAGCATCGCATCACCGACTATAATATCATATATTTTTTTAACGTCAACCAACAATCAATGAGTCTCTTTCCTTTTAATGCATACACAAAAAAGTATGTATGTAAGTATAAGTCAATATATATTTAGGACGTACATGTGGAGTATATTATGTATATATTTTTTTACCATGTCGGCACAAATAAAACGTGCGTGGGCTTGTTCGATGTAGTATTTTTACCCAAGTCACAACGTTACTGGTCAGCATGTCATAAGTAATCGTTGAAGTCATAATAATCATCTCATGATATAAATATGTGCACTTACACAAGTGTCATATCCATGGGCTAGGTAAATAATAATTTGATCATGATGATCAACAATCACAACAACAATGAGAATACCTATTATACAAATCTTTATAAAAGAATTACGGTTATACTAAAAACAACGGATAGAGCGACGACGGAAGAACCTTTTGAAAGCTCATTGACACAACATCACACATCATCTCTTGGCCTACGCAACCGCAGTAGCCAAAACGTCAATGATATCATCATCGTCTTCAACATTGTTTAGTCTAATATTTAAAAAAAATAACAAATGTGCTTTACCTGCTAGCAAATGTCATTCTAGTACAACGAAATATGAATTACTTCTTTTCCAAGGAATTTTAAATTTAGTAAAATATATTTAGCAAACGGAAAGGAATGTGATAATTGAATCTGTCAAATATTATGCAGTTAGAATGTATTACCTGTGCGAAATTTCATCATTCACTGCCATTATATTTGCAGTCATAGTGGGGTCCACAATTGACAACAATGTAGACATTAGCACATAATTATAGTACTATATACTTTTGATATGTAGGCAGTTATAGGTTAAAAGTAAGTGGTGCAGTAAAACCCCAACGTGTACACCCAGAAAGGAGTCAAAGGGTTATTTTGAAACGCTTGCTTGACCATACTATAACTCAATATGGGATTCATGCAGGATTCATGCAGGATTCATGCACCGTCAAGTTCTGGGACACATCATGCAACTAACTTTTTACAGAGTAAAACGAAATAAGGTTAAAATTATGCTAATGAATTTTTCTTCAATTGATTTGATTGGGATTGAGTTGAGTCAGTAAATACGACAATGTCTCTCTGTACAACAATTTCAAAGTTCAATTTAGGTAGGTGGCATTTAAAATACAATTATAATGCCACGCTGCAGCTGTCCGTCTCCAATGCGAATTGCGAATTGCGTCATATACTGTTCAAGAAAATATATATTTTTGGCTGGTCCAATAAAGCTTTATTAATGCAAATCTTTCCTCTGTTTCACGGTCATTACCTATAGTTCTATTCAATGCTAATTACGTAATTAGCCATACTTATTATATTTTTAGTCGCATATTACTTCCTTCTATTTGTTTTTACCATCATTATAGTACATTATACTTTATTTATTCAGAGTTAAAATTAATGCTCATAAATTATTTAAGATGAAGTAACATGTATTAAGCATGGTATTATGCAACGTGGTTGGTGGATATAAACTTAATTATTTACAACAACAACCTTGTCCTTGCACTTGAAACGCATGTATGTTATAATGAAATGAGATTTGTAAATAAGTTTTGTTAATTAATTGAATTGCAATTTGTATAATTTAATGTTCGCGGGACCTACAATTCTACATTATATATATATATATATATCGCGCGTGACAAGTCAAGGACTAACTGGATAACCACCGGTTATTAACCGGAAGTGTATTTTTCATAATAATTTAAAAATATATTTATATTGCTCCCCAGATTACATATCAATGTCCTGACTCCTGACATTAATTCATTAATAGTCGACAGTAACTTTCTCCGTCCAAAATAAAATTGACCTTGCATCTGTAGATACTATATCGAAGCATATATTCCTTTCTTATCCTTATCCCATTGACCTTCTCAAGTGCTCAAGACAAATGAGCTTACAATCAGACAGAGAAGAGTTAAAATGCAACTTTGACACTTTGGATTTGTGGTTGTGACTTTGCCCCATATTTACACAAGCAAACCTTAATTTCCATGTAATGATGATGATATGAAAATACATACGCACAAACTCACAGGATGTAATGCATGCGTATTTCGACTTTCGAGTGAAGAAATGATAATATGTAGATGGGTAAAGGACATAGTCTCTCCTTGGGATCTTGCTTCCGTGACAGAATCATTCTCACTGCCTGCACTGCCAGAGCACAAAACAACAATAACAATGCATCCGCAATACAGCAGTTGTATTTTGTATTTCTCTTTTTCAAGGATCATGATTCTACTATGATTGCGTCACAAGTAAATCATGTTCTGAAAAAAAAATCATAAAATAAATGTTGTGAGGAAGAAAGAATTCATTTTGGACAAGTTTAATGAACATCATATGACACTACAAAATGAATAATATGAAGTTAAAATTAATACACTAGTCTGCTGCATCCAGTGTGAATGTTGATGTATGGCTAATATAAAGTAAGTACGAAGTAGGCCAAAATGTAGATTTGAAATAAGAAAAAAATTCTCAGGGTAACCGCAACACAACTTATATTTTAAAATCAGATTCCCACATACTCTTATATCAATTGACCGTCGGAGGAAACCTGACTAATCTACAGCTGCCTGGTACAACACGGTATGTTTTTATAATTGACGTGATTTGTGTACAAATACTACTACTAAACATGTTTCAGAACTTCCGGCTTCCGAAAACGTTGATAATTTTTTTCAGAATTTCAATAGTCATACTATCATTGCTTCCATCACCATCTTCTTCTTTAGTTATTTCAAGAAAAACTCGAAGCCTTGCTGTCAAAAACCTGGAGTGGGAGCCAACTAACAGTAGTAACAACACTGGCGGCACTGATGTATTATCTACGAATGCTGTAAATGTAGATACTGAAAAGGAATCTCATGGAAGTTATAACGCTTGGGAAGAGGACCTCAAACAATCTGAAAAGACTACTTTGGATGATGTTGGTGTTACAACAACAGAAGCTCAAACAGTGACAACGAATGATCCTACCATTGGACAAGTTGTAGATCTTACCACATTAACATTCGAATATGTTTGTAATGAAGTGACTCAATATGGATGCAAAAGTCCTTTGCTCAAGCATTACAAGATGTATATTGTAGACCCGGAGGATGACTTTTATCCTTGTTGGACGTATCATGGATTTCACCGTTAGAAAAAAACGCATCGTCTATTTTTTATTTTTTTTGAAAATACAGTTTGAAAATTATAGGTTTGTCACAATTAATAGTTTTTCATTGCCTGTGTGTATAGCTCCATCTTCTTGGCACACAATTCCCATCGACTTTTTCGACAAGCCCCCACTAGAAGTTGTTGACAAATCCCAAAATTACATTGTTCGAAAGCATGGAAGCGCAATGCATCTCTGCGGGGATGAGGAGGTGGTGACTAGTTCTACAAATGCGTGCAAAGAACAGATGGAAAATCAATGTGCAAATAGCATGCCCAGTCCCATAAACATAATGAAAACGCTAGCCGTTGAAGATCCTAATCTTTCGGAAATAGTGTTCATCAATTACAATGTTTACTTTGGGTTTGAAATGTTTTTTGAAACCGACGGTACGCCACTCCTATTTGTAAAGTTTCTACCGCACACTAGAGATGGAAAAAGACCTGGTATCCGCAAAGGTCCTGTGGCTTATGACCAAGTACTATATCTAGACAGGATGCTGATACGGTATGGAGTTGATCCAATTCGCGGTTCGGAACACACTTTGAATGGGGAATATTTTGGCATGGAGCTACAATTCTTTTTCACTGCGGATGATGTGCCATATTGGCAGTCCCTCAGCCAATATAAAACTTTACGGAATGAGGATCCTCGAATTGGACAACAGGTGCATGTGCTCACAGTATTTGTCAACTTTACCGAAGTGGACAGGGAGCTCTCTGCTGGAAATGACTATGTAGGAAATTCAATGCAGGCACTAGGCATGGCAGCGGAAAAGTTTTGGGGGGAGGGAGGAAATCCCAAGCATTTTAGTACTGTCCGAGTGAAAAAGAAGGTTCTCATGTTGGAAGACTTTTTCAATCAGCCAAAATCCGGAATTTATTATACCTACCAAGGGTCATTATCCCATCCTCCATGTCTTACACATGTCATGTGGACATTGTTCGAGAAACCTACGTTGGTTAGCCGCGACATATGGAAATCGTTTGCATATGTGCAAACTGAATACTCCGACTATAGATTCCTTGCAGGGAATGCAAGGCCTCAGAAAGAGATTCTTGTGAAAGCGGACATAAAACAGTTTCGGGAAATGAAGATTGCGCAGGGATACGGTGAACTGCATCAACGGGAGTTGGACGAGGCAGCCGAAAATATACGGGAAATTGTCAATGATGGAAACAGCACCAAAAAAGTCGACTTATACTTGATCAGGAAATATGTGGATTATCAAAATTATTTTTCTAGGAAAGTGAGAAAGAGCATAAAGCCGGGTAGCCAAAGCCTGCGAGGGGCTGAGTATGACTATTACGAGGAACAGAAGGATACGAGGCAGAGAAGCTTGGCAGAATCGGGTGTCTCCTCCAGGCGGCCTTGGACAGAAATTTCAATGATAACAACAATTGCAATACTGATCATGATCTCATGAACTATAAACTAAACTGCGCACAAACTTTTGGAATAGAATAAATTATACAAAGGAACAACAAGATAGGCAAAAGGTACCACCAAAAGTTGCAATCACAGTCACAGAAAATCTCAGAGCCATATGCTTCAATTCAATCACCTGCTCTGAGCCTATTCTTTAACAAGGTATACATGCATATTATATTATTTAGTATCATATTTACATCATCATTATTATTACCATCAATATCACTGACTGTGACTTGTAGTCTTACTGATTTTTTTTTTAATACTTGACTCACCAGATTCAAGTTTGCTTTTTTTTTGGTGTGATTTTATGAAACAGCATACCTTTCTATAACACAGCACGCACACTCCCCTCGTGTCCTGAGTACCTACCTGTCAAGAAACCAGCAATGTTAAAAGAATTTACCATTCCATGTTATTGTTTAGCAGTAGTAAGAAAAAAAAGCATTAGCAAATGCAAAGCATGCAATGCAATGCATTATTTTTTAAAAATGTATAGGATAATGCAAAAATAATATGTATGTATGTTTGTTTGTTATTATAGCTTTTAACTTAGTTTAGTTGTTATATACAAAATTATTAATAAATTGAGCATTGGTTTAAAAAAAAGTATCATATTACAATAGCCGTGATTATTGACATTTCCTGTTTTGCTACTTTTTACTCTTGATCCCATTTTTAGAACTTCATAATAATATAAACCTACGCACAAAAGCACTTATATATAAAAGCTATTTACATAACATACATGCTAATTTGTTATGGGCCAAGTGATGTAACAGACTTCATTTTGGGTAAAAACATGTTGACCAAAAGTGGTATACTAAACAGAAATATTAAAAGTAATCATGTAATGATACTCAGCAGAGGGGTAGTAGTAAAGAGATTGGCAGAATTTGTTGATGAAAGGTGCTTAGTAAACTGCGACCTGTTTTGAAATTGACTTTGGAAACTTTTAATGGTGCTAATAAAAGTTTTATAAGAGGATTTATTGTAACAACTGAAGGGTGCAAAAATATATAAAGTAATATAATATATTTTTCATTTTGTGCTATTTTTGTAAAGTTAAGTAATGTGAGTAAATATGGCTAGTTACGTGGGTCTAGTCAAAGTTATTATCACCCTGATTGTGGCATTTTTTGCAGTGCTTTTCAATGTTATTTCACATGGCAAGTGATTAGCTAATGTTTATTTAATTTAGTATTTTATTTAGTCTTCGTTGCCTTTGATTGATTTATTTTTCTTTATATGTGCAAAATGTGCAGTATTCAATTATTTTGATGGATGGAGATTTCCCGACAGGCCTGTTGCGCCACGGAGGAGGAGAGCCCAGCCTCGCCAACCGTTTGTCATTCCAGCGAATAATGAACATGTGGAACCTGATGATGATGACTCGGATGATCTCACCGAAAGAGCATCAAGGAGATTGTGATTAATTTACATAATGATAATATTCATGTATTTTTAATCAAATGTGCGTTTCATTTGATTAGCGTAACGAATAAACGACTAACGTAACACAAACATTATGAAATTATTAATAGAGCGTATATAAATATATTTTTAGTATAATAAGAAATGTAACAATGCAACTGTGCTTTCAATTAAAAATATATCTAAAAAATTAATAAAGTTAATCATATATATTTGTAAATCGTGTCAAAAATTGTAAAAACTTTTATTATTTTTCATCGTGTACAACTCTCGATCCTTGTGCTTCCTTCTGTCCAACTCCTGTGTTGGAAACTGGCTCATTGAGAAGCACGCTTGAATTGCACAGTCCGTACGCAATTGCGTTGGCCCAAGATCCACCAACTGCGTTAGCCAAAGATTCCTGTGAACAATTAGTCAATCCAGACACTTGATATCCAATCACGGTCCCATTACTCGTCACGTTATTGACCTGAAGTCCCCCGTGGTTATCAATGGATGTCCAGGAGTCCGTTTCAACCATGGATCCTGGACCTGATGCACTGCCAAAGGAGTACGATTCCCCATGTGACCATACTGGTTCCCCTGCTGTCTTATCTAGAGTAGATGAGTAACAAATTAGTGAAAATAATTTGGCATCACAAAAATATAATTACACTTTAATTTTAAAGATTTTAATGTCATACTCTGCTGTTCCGGAGGAACTATCACTGGCAAACTTAGGACCTTGCTCACAATGTACACTATGCATATCATGGACATTAGGCATGAACACAGGCAGGACCGTGACATGATGATACATTCATAACAAAACTTCCACCACCAGTTCTTGGTTTTCACGTGACCGTTACCAGAAAGAACCTGATGTCTTCTTCTCTTTAAGATGTACCTTGAGGAGCCTTGAACTCTATACTACTCAAACTGCAGAGCTGTAATAGCCACTTTAGCATGCACAAATACATCATGCAACATTTGTGCTGGCCGATCATTTATGTGCATGTAAAATAGCATCCAGGCTAAAGGTAACCTAGATTCCCTAATAATGGTATTTATAGAATTCCCAACTAACTGTAGAATCACTTACTTAGAACTTGGGATTTTTGTAAGGCTGTGTGATTGTTATTATATAGGTATTAAGGTTACATGATATGTATGTAACGGGAATATAAGGAAGGAGTAAGAGATATGTATAAATTGTAAGTTATAAGCATAAACGGGATAATTTTTTCCAATTTCTTTAATCCATAAATGAAGTATGAGATCACCAACCAAGTGAGATATTTCAAGTTTCTTGCTTTTCTTTGAGTTCATGTTTGAAACACGATCAGTGAAGCAACCTGGAACGACCAGTGACCTTGAAGAGAATTTTTTTCCAAAATGATAACTAAAAATAATAATAGTTTAAGTTTGTTTGGAGCAACCATTTTTTATGGTGTTCTCCTTCTCACCATTCACATTGTACATGGACGAACATTACTGGAGCGTATTGTTCCACAATTGCATACAAGGACAGGTAATTGCTCTGTTTAAAAGTTGACAACAACTAAAATTACATAAAATAGTTTGTATGAGTTTAAAATTTTGGTGCGACCATCTTGTGAACTTTCAGCACGTTCTCCTCAATCACCCACTTCCACCATAAATGAATCTCAACAATCAACTGGGAGCAGCTCAGGTTTTGTCAACTCCACCGCAGTAGGCACTGGACAAGCAGGATCTGCCGTGGCTTACGCGTGGCAAGGAGGTCAAACCTCCGCTCAAAGCCAGCAGACAGCCACCGCTGACAAAGACTCCAACGCTCAAACATCAGGATTTTCAACCTGTCAGCAAGGCTATAACGGAAATGCTGGAGGTAAAAATTCCACAGCAGCTAATTCCATTGGGAATGCATTGTGTAATACAAACTACACAAGTGGAGGCACACACGAGACTAGCAGTGGTTCCAACAAACATGGCCCCGGTGACGGGACAAAGGGATTGGGGTTATTTAACATTCTCCATCCTGCTCAACGTACGAAATATTACTTTTTAAATGCACTCTGTTGTTTAAAAAACTGTTTTTCATTTGTAAAATATCTTAAATATATATATTTTTGCAGTGGTCTCGATGAACTACACCTCTGGTGCTGTTGGGGAAGCTACAAGTGGTCAGACCCATAATTCCAACTCCAACGTAAACATTGGACACATGAACATATTTGCTGGAGGATTCGCAAATACTCCACAAGGCAGCATAAATTTCCAGCATTCTGCACTTGATCCATACGGAAATCCCATTATTGCCAATCAAGAACAACTTCCAAGCGATGTTCTCAATTCCGAAGAGCACACATACATTGCCACTGGAAGCGCTAATGTAGGTCATAACAGTGGTGGGTTATCGCATGTTTACGGACTTGGCAACGCCTATAATTCCAGTTACAACAGTCATGCTCCTGAGGACGAGGTAGTAGGGTCTAATAAGGGAAATGGGGCTTCAGTCGGTTCCCCAAATTCGGGTGGTGGTAGGTATCCACATTAATGACGAACAATTAACGGAAAACTAAAATATATTTATTTTATAACTTATTACTATTTACTCTCAAGAGTTTTCATGGTTTGTCAATTAATAAAACATTTAACTCGAAGAGCTTATGTGTGCGTGAATAAGAATTGGGCTAATTACATCTCGTTCCATTTAATACATGCTAATACTAATATCAATGGCGCTAATGAGCATAACAATTATAATAATGGTCATCAGTTTTCTTCAGGTTGTTTGACGACTTTTTCCCTGCATTTTGTTCTCAGCATCCAAAGATGGAAAGCATAAATATATTCTTTTTCTATGCGATAGTTACTGGTTTCCGGTTTCATCTAATTTACGGAAGAGTCATTATAGATCCCGAGTTTAATTTAAACTTGCCGAAAAGTGAAGAAGGTAGCGACGCTAGAGGTGATTACAGTTGAGCATATTTCCATTTCAAAGTAGAATAATTCAATATTTTAATTTGTTTAAACTAAAATGTTTATTTCTTCAGTGTTTCAAACTGGCGCTACCACTGGTTTTGTCCAAACAAATTCAACCAGCACGGCAATACTGTTTGCATCTGGAAGTCCCGCAGGAATCATAAATGCAGGAGGTACCAATACGTCTTTCAGTGGGTCTAGTGTCACCGTTCAGGATTTACCTACAAACACTTCAAGCAGTGTCGGAGGTTCTTTGAGTGCCAATTGTGGAGGTGGCCAGTTGGGAACATTTTTAGCAGGACAGCAGAATATTGGTTTACATTCCGTTGGAAATTGTAATTCTTTTGTGGATTCAAATAATTCAAAGCCACATTCAAAAATGAATGAGGTGACGGATAATAAAGAACTTTTGCAGCAATAATTCTTCTTATATGTATAAACGAAAATACTTGTATATAAACCCGATACATAAATGTTATTTTTAGCTTGGGTTAGAAATAGCAAAGTTAACTGTCCACAGTCCATGCCTTGTACTTTCATGCATACTGCTTCACATATTATATATTTCACCATTTTCCCTACTCTTATGCATATTGGTTGAATACTCTGTACGGAAGGTAATAATTAAGTACCCGTTCAGGTCCTTGTGCATCTGTCCCTACCATTATTAACATCACGTACTCTTGAAAGTTGATGCTGTCCTTCATTTGACAGTCACGAAACCAGTTTTTACGCCCCACTAGTATCAACAATAATAAATAATTACCCTCAATGTAAATTTAAAAAGCAGCATTAAATTATCTACACCAAGATGTACCAATCTACTGTACTGATAATGTCCTTGACCTTCGTGCACCTTATGTTTATCAGCGTAAATTGTTTCCCATCTCGCAATGAAAGTAAGAATTGTAATTTTCTTTAAAAAAAAAGCACAAATACTATACACAGTTATATCGATATTTGATTGTATAGTTATATGCTTTTTAATTTTAAAGGGAAGTTCAATCTGAGCCATCTCAACTCCACATCCATCCTGGGAACCATTGCCAATACACAATCCAACGCTTCAGCTAATGGAGTTGGTTCTTCCGTACAAATCAGTGGGATTGTCACCGGGGAGTCGACATCCAATGCTGGAGTAGAATCATCTTCCATAAACCCGGGAACTTCTTCGATTTCATCTCAAGTCAATTGTTCAGAATACTCTACCTCGTCCGCTACTGGTGCCCTGAGTGCTGATGCCTTGAGTTCTGGAGATTGCATACTGAATATTGACGATACTGGCAGTCATCAGTTTCAAACTCAACAAACTCATAAGAATGTCAAACGTGTATCGCATGATAAGGTAGTAATTGGGATGGAAGGCCAGGTACAAAATACTCTGCAAAATCCTAGTGCACCCCGCAATTTTTGAGGGTTCAGTCGAGGCATACCAAATGGTACACAGGAAACGCTGATGCAGCATGCGGCAGGTTAAAATAACTTTCAATCATCATCGCTCATTCCGTTTTTGACGAAGTGAAAAAGAATTAAAAATAACAAAAATAATTTATTTGCTGCTGTAACTTACATATTTGAATATTAATAAAAATAATTTTTTTAATTATTGTACTATAAATTCCAATTATTATTGTGTGTCCTTTTTTTTTACACATAACCATGCTTCTACTTGTCATAAGAAATTTCCTTGACGTGTTCAGTTGAGTGAAATGGATCATGACCTCATTTCCACAATCATCTATTTTTAGGGTACGTATGACACACTTTTCCCTTTCTTCAAGGGACACGCGTATATCTTATTTATTATAGTACTTGATACCCTTTAAACATTTCCTTTTTGCATCCTTATTTGCCATTCAATTCTCGCCCTGATTTCATTTCCAATCAGGGAGATCTGTACATGGTACACATATTATTATACTACAATTCAAGGAGGTCCATTCGATTTCAGATTTTGGCTGGATCACACATCATTTGATACACTAACGTGTGGTTAGGAAATTATTTTTAATTTTACCGAGTTTTAATTGTTATTTCATCATAATGGATAATTGTAATTATTCAATAAAATCGATTTTTATGTTGGTAATGGTCGCTTCTGGAA
This sequence comes from Zhuqinia jingwanae, assembly GCA_027744095.1. Classification (NCBI taxonomy): domain Eukaryota; kingdom Metazoa; phylum Arthropoda; class Collembola; order Entomobryomorpha; family Paronellidae; genus Zhuqinia; species Zhuqinia jingwanae. The sequence goes on from JAHZNC010001652.1 coordinate 24,777, forward strand.
TTTTAACAATTAATGGAGGCTCCTACAGTTCAGGTGAATATATGAAATACTTTTTTTTTATCAAATTATTTTTATTTATCAAAATATTATACATATATAACGTCAGTTGAACTGATATATGAGAAATGGTGGTTTCCGGTTTGTGTCAATTAACAGTTTCGTTGCAACGGCGGGAACCTTCTTCGATTATCAAATCCCTGAGCAAGATCAACATCCCTCAAGTTCCAGAATTTCCAAAGTTGGCTGCCCGAACCAGCTAAAAATCCATTATCTGCACCTTCCCCCTCAACCAATCATAATTCCCATCAAGCAACCAATCACCAGCAGCAGCCACCGCAGTCCCATCATAATATTCAGCAACAATCAGTACTTCAACTCCAAAATGAAAATCCTTCTTTAGATTTGCCGACAGATGCCCCCTCAATACCCCAAGAAGAAATGGAGTATGCTCCAATCTATGAAAGCAATTTAGACATTTCGGATGAGGATCATGGGGAGAATCAGGATTACTCCAATGAACCCTTCCATGAAAACAGTGTTGATGACGTGGACCTGACATTTCATTCCTACGACCCGGTTTCAATGATAAATGAGGTTTCTTCCAACAATGATTCATCCATTAGTAAACTTGCCAGCTCCTCCGATCATCCGCCAGAAAAGATGCAAGATGCGTCAACTGATTTCGCTATGCCCATGCATGTGATAAATATTTTGAACGCTTTGGGATCTGGAGGATCACTGGCTCAAGCATCAAAACCGGAAAAGGATGGAGGTATGCAATTATGTGTTTGGTTCACGAACATTAGGTTTGAGCCACTTAACAAATTAAATACAACTATTTTTTTTTTTAATTCGGTTCTCAGCTGGACAAGGATATACCACCGCTAATGCAATCGGCTACGCTACTGGGGATAATGCCACTGTCACAGCTTCTGTGAGTAACAAGATGGAGCTGAACACGCAAACCGTAATTTTAACCGAGTCGGCGAGTGCCAGCGCTTCTTCCATGTCAAATGGAACAGCGTTCAGCCAAGCAAACCTAGCGAGTAACGGTTACACCAGCCAGCTTGGACCTGGAGGATCTGGATGGAAAATGACCAACAAAATTCCAGTTTTTGCCTAAATTTTAGCACAACTTATTATCTTATTTTGACAATTTATTTATTTTCTCAATAATAGGATTTAGTATTTATATCATAAAAGTATACAACTGGTAATGACGATGACATCATGCTTGGTTATATTTATTATTCATTAAATAAAGCAACTCAGTTTAGTTTTGCCCAAATTAAGTGCAAAATTGATAAAACTCAGAAGCATGTAAGTATATGTATTTAAAAATATAACTTACTATACTGTCTCAAGTAAATGAACTCTACATTTATTGTATGATTCATTCATCCTTTTTACAAACATCATATACTCCATCATCAATACACAATTGACAATGCAATGCAGCAACAATCTTGCATTGAGAATGCTCGTGTGTTGTTATCTATCCTCATCTCTTACCTGCATTTGCACATCATGCAAGTATGGATATCTCACGTATACATGCAGGTCTATTGTAGTAGATGTACATACATGGCGATTTGACAATGGGCATAACTAACATATCACAAGATTCTAACAATTACAGCAACAAAAATAGCATATCCCTATTCATAGTTCCACCTCAAGCAAGTTTTTATTTGGATGCGAATTTACATTTTGCACTAAAAAACTTCAATATTAAGTGCATATATATGCTTTTACGTAACTCGATGATTCAAGCCAGTGGATTAAATTAGCCATTATATTTTACTAATAAATTTCACAGCCAAGTATGGAAATCAACAAAACACATGATATTTTTAAACAACTAAAAATAGACAAAAGTTTTGAGAAGCGGGCGCTTTATAATTTAGCTCGACAAATTGACTGTAATCATATTTTAGGATTTACAGAGTTGCGTTTTTTAAGCTTGTGCAAAATAATATAAATTCCAATTAAATATGGGCATCTACAATACTACAATGTGATTGTCATTTTTGCAGAAGAAGAATGAGAATATTGTTCGTTTATATTGGCATGCCCAATAAAATGAGCTATTATAGATCATGGCGTCATTTATTTCCTATCTCTTAACGGAATTGACTACATTACTGTATGTTATCATTTATCATAGAGTCGTCATTGTCTTAGTCTGCGTCTGATTTTAACTTTTTGCATAGTCATCACACATCTAATAAATTAATGCCATAAAGTCCAATTTAATTATCTTTTCAATTCCTTCTCGTTTCTTCATTCTTTTCGTTCCGATAATAATACTCCTTTTCCTTTCTGTTATTATGTCCAATCGACCACATACTCTATTTTAGATTACAAGGTGATGTTAACGCACGCAAAAGTACTCATTTGCAAAAATAAGGTTATATAACATTCAAAATTAATTAATTGCATTATATGTATATTTCAGTCTAAAGCTATGAAGAAAACGACAGTTCGTGTGCTGGTTGGGTTCTTTATACTCGTCATATTTCTTGATGAGGTCAGACCAGCTCCCACACCTAAGAAATCCAAAGATAAGAATAAGAAGACTAAGAGTAAGCAGCCAGATGAAGAAGGCGCGAACCCAGAAAGTGAAAAACCAGCGGGGGAAAAGAATAAGGACAAAGGAGAGGAGAAAAAGGACGATGGCAAATCTGGGAAGGGGAAGAGTAAGAACAAAGGGGACCCAAAGGGGAAAGGCACAGATGCCAATGAAAGTTAGAAATTAGTACTTACTTTTCACTAATTTTCATAAAAACAGATACAATTATAATTAGTGATTCGTAACACAAAATACAGTATTTATATGATATAGATTCAAAATCAAAAACGAAATCGAGGAATAAGACAAGTGAAGCGAATGCGCGTGCTCAAGGAAGAGCAGGTCAAGTCAAAGCCAACGCAGTTTCCCGTACAGGTACTAATAAAAGGGTAAAATTATGGAATAACGAGAACAGTTTTATTGTGAAACGAAACAATATCTAAATGCACAAGTGTCACAATTCGCCTACAGGGGGATCTGCAAAAGCAACCGCCGTGAACGGAACCAGTGCTTCAGCCTTGGCAATGGCAAAAGAGGAAGGTAACGCCACAGCCACCGTAGACACATACGGAAGTGAAGGAGCATCGAGTAGCGCACTCACAAAGGGCAGTGGATCAGCAAGGTCATCTACAAAATCCCGTGGAACATCCAAAGCATTGGCAAATTCTATTTCCCAACAAGGACAATCTCGAGCTGATGCCTATTCAGCCAAAGGTGGAGGCGCCAACTCGAATGCAATTAGTAACCAAGGGGGCAACAGCACAAGTAACGCACTTGCTCTTAAAGGAGGTGGGTCAAAGGCAGCAGCAATCAGTAACAACAATGGTAGCTCTTTGTCAAACGCCAGAGCTGAAGACAGTAGCGCTCAGTCAATATCCCATGCCAAAGGTGATGGGGATTCCAAGTCATCCGCTAATTCGAAAGATGGCGACTCCAACTCGGTGGCTCTTTCTGCTGGTAAAGGGACGTCGCTTTCAAATGCAGTTGTGAGAGGCGAAGGAGCGGCTTCTTCATCTGCTATTGCAGAGGAGGGGGATTCAGTTGCAAATGCGATGACGGTGGGAGATGAAGACGGTAAACAAACACTCACTGCTTATCATGTCATGGATTGTAAAGACTTTCAACTTTGGTATGGTCATGCTCAAAAATATATCATCCATTTTTTCAGATGGCGACTCCTTGGATGACATTGAAGCAGAGATTGCAAAGGCGTTGGGGGATATGTGAAATGGGCTGAAAACATTTTTATCGTCTTTTGTAACATGTGTTACAGACGTTGGGATATGCATATGGTGTACCACTAACAATACAGAAATTGGCAAAATACAGACAAAAATAAAAAAGATTCCTTTTTAGTAATAATTATTATTATGATCATAAATTAAATACTAGAAAATATTCTTTATATGTCCCTGAATGCAACCAAGTATTTCAATAAGTATGTTTCCGTCGTTAGAAATTCCTGCTCACAAGTCACAACTTACGACAGATGCATAACAAAAAAAGGCCAAAAAACATTACAATGATATTTAACGAGAAAAAATATTCGAATTTGATGAAAAAAATAGTAAAAAATTACAGAATGAGTATAATATATCATTAGAATATATTAACTGTTAATATCTGCATATGATCTACATTTGTTAATACTGATAACCCTTGATCTAATGGAAATAGTAAAACCTTTAAATGTTACTTTGTAGATATGTTATTGTTTAAAATCAGTAAAACTTGTAAATTACTGACAAATTTTAGCAATAAAGTTCAATCCATTATATATAAATATGTGCCCCCTTGGAAAAGGATAATCAGAAAACAAATACAAAAATTGTGCTTTATAAGAAAAGTCTTTTAGTATTACATTAATATATATGTATTTAACAATTTTCAAAACAATCAGTTAAAATCATAGATTAAATATTAGAAAATAGATGATGGATCATAGTGTTATTTTTTTTTTGCTTTAAAATTTGTTATGTCCTGGCTATTTCTATCGACTAATTCGCATACTTTTTAAATGTGGGCAGGTTGCTAACAAAGTTTTTTGTCCTCTGCCTCTCCATATATTTATATGGAATTTGGTCAATCACAGGAAAATAACATAGATGCATACTCAATACTTATCATATCTCACTGGTTAAAATCCCCTTCGACTTCAAATGAAAAACTTTCGAGCATGACAACAATTCACATGCATATCAAATGGATGGGATGAAAGTTCACTCCAATTTTGCACCGAATGGCTTGAAATTTTGCACGAAAATCTGAAAAGAATGCGTTCATGGCTTATGGTCGGTATGCTTCATCAGTCGTTGAAAATAAAAATAAAAATCCTTGATTTTCTCAAATAACCTTCCACATTGCTTATTTGATAATAACTCTAAAACCATTCTACACAAAATTCGGCGACTCCCCACTTTGCATTCTTTCTTGATGTTCATTCAAAATTGATAAGCGTTTTGTTTAATAACTGAAAAATTTGGATGTGTTGGATTGAACCTTCATGCCCTCTATTTCACGTGAAGTACAACAAAGGAATACCTATATGTTCGCAAGCTTTTTTTCCTTCGAAGAGCCCCTTAACTATTCAGTTAGACATTTCACACTGTGTATATACGTTTTAAAAAAAACTACATGTAAAGATTTTTTTCAGGTTTTTAAATTATTTATTTTTCATTTCACAAAAAGTATCATGTCACATGTATAATAATATAATTTGACGAGTCATACGTCATATATGTATATTTAGGTATATTATGTTATGTCATTTTATCGTAATGCTTTTTGGAACAAACTCAAATGTTTCATAATATACTATAAATACCACCCAAAGTTTAAAGTATAATTATACGTCGAGTAGTAGCATCTAACAGAGAAATAATATTTGGTACCATTCATGGTTTGTGATACACATCATTCATCAATTCAACATCATCATGCAATTCATTTTTATGTCCAATACCTGGTGTTTAATGAATGTTCTTCCCAATTGTTTTCCTGTGTCATCGTCCCGTTTCCGCTGTTATTGTTAGCATTGATGATGGCGCTCACAGTGGGATTGACAATAATTCTTACAATGTTGGTAATTACACGCACGCGGTTGGCCTTTTATGATTGCATTGTATTGCTTGCAAAACAATTATTATTGGTATTTTATGTAGCATACCTAATTGAAAGGAACCAATAACGACCTCCGCATTAGTGGCAGTTTTGTTATACTTTTGGGTTTTGTATTAACCAATACAAACAAATTAAAAAATTGTTTCTTGGTTTTTTTGGCTAAATAGTAAATACATTAGTTTATATAATTTAATTACATATTATGTTATCATGTCTATTTTATTTTATACTATTCTGTCGTTGGTTTAAAAATAGTTGTATTTATATTCATGTATAATAATTTGTGTCATGCAAGTGAAAAAGTACTGGAATATTCAACGTATTATGTTCATATAATTGATTATCTTGAACAGATTTGGAAATTGTCATAAATTAATAATATTATTATATGCAGAAGTAATTAGGATCGTAATCGTAATTAATATTTTCTTTTGACCGATACATATAAAAACACATTATATAGTCTATTATCAGTGAATGTACTCGTTGCATGAAAATTGATATATAATACATGGGTAATAAATTTTACTAACAATGATAAAATGATTCCTTTTATTAAATTCAAATAGAATTTGTGAAAATGTCATTTTAAAATGTACACATTTCAAAGATAGTTCAACTTTCTGATACAAGATGATTATGCTTAATTTCCCTCGAATTCCAACCAAAGTTGTCAACACGGACGATGGCATGCATTTTATTGATGTAAAGTAATAAACTGTTGTAAAAGATAAAAGTTTATCTTAATCCAGTCCCGTGAATAAATTGTTTCGTCAAGAGATCACTATAAATTATTATAGGTATTTGTGTAAGAGCAGCATTGCGTCCATACTGCATTAACAATTTTACAAACCTGCAAAAAAGAGGCATATTATGAACAAGTAAAAAGCCATACTAAAGTTGTGTTTTGAGATGAGAAAACTTCACTTACGGGTATGAATATTCATGTAATCTTAATTTTATCCCGGTATTTAAATATTTTTTCTCTGATTTCTATTATTATTTCGCTGAACAGTTATTCGTTTACTGTAAATATCGCAAATCCTCCATCGACTGGGAATACGACCTGACCATCCCACTCCCACCGTTGCTACTGTGGTGTGTAGGCACATGCTCAGGTCGGAATGAATACATTCCATTCATAACGAAACTACTCCCTAGACCCCCTCCTCCCCCCAATATTCCTACTGCTCCTCCACCTGCATGATAATTACTATGATATCCTCCTAGTGCTCCCCTGTCCCTATCCATCGTCATTGCCATCACAGTTGCACCTCCTCCAACCCCACCATTTCTTAAACTACCTCCACCCACATAATTTGTATTTTGAAGTGAAGCACCAATCCCCCCTCCAATCTTCCCTATTGTGGGAAATAAATCCACTTTATTTGACGCTGAAGAATGAATACTTCTGAGTGTCCCAGCTACCCCTTCCGGACCAGCACCACCATCACAATTTCTTGTGCTTAACATTCCACAAGCACCAACACCTCCTCCACTGTTAATAACCGCTGCTGCTCTCTCTTTTCCTGATCCCGCTAGCGTCCAACAGGGATCTTCAGCTACTCCATGAAATACAATGGTAGGATCCATAGTATCATCACAGTCTCCCCTTCAAACAAAAAAAAATAAACAGAAAAAAAAGATACCCAATCAATTTTACATTATGTATAATACCCGCATCATCATCCCAATCCTCCCTTCCCTTTCTCTGTTGAAATTCAATCTTTTGTGCACAAATAAAATTGTCCATTCATGTGTGCAACACTGCTGCTGAAGTTTTCCCTCTTCTTTGGAAAGAAAGCGCAACGCTCAGCAGAAAAATATAAGAGTAAAAAATACGAAAAGAAAGGAAATCAGAAATCCGGAAGAAAACCAATAAAAGATTTTTTCTACACACACAGCAGCAGAAGCAGCACAGGAAAAGAAGCAGAATAACAGCATAGACGTAAACACACACGCCATTCCACCAGAAATGATTATTACTGAAAGTGGTTACAGTACCATTGGAAGTAGAGCTCAAGTGGAAAAAGCTACTATTATTCTGCGCAATTCACATTTTTGAAAGAAAAAAAGTTTCTTTTTTGGTGTTATGTGTACCTATCTATTTATACGGGTAATAATAATATAATGATATGGTATCATCAACCAACCAAGCCAGCATACTATAATAATAATACATATATAGCGGAAAGTTTAAAACTTATTCCGTAAAATAGAAAATAACGAAGAGAAAAGAATATAAAGGGCGGTGGTAAATGGGTAGGTATCAACTACTAGAAAGAGGTGGAAGGGTTCACAAGGTATATAAAATATGGAAGGTGACGGTTCCTGTTCCTGTACCTCAATTGCGCTTTTTTGTTATGTCTGTTTCCATTAAGAAGGAAAGAGAAGAAAAGCATGCAAAGTGCAACGAAAACAGAAAAAAAGGGAGACGAGAAAGAGAGAAGAAGAATCAACAAAAAAAGGGATTTTTACGGATGAATGCCCATTTATCCGTAATTTTCCTCTTTCTTTCTAGCGTCTTCTATATTTGTACTAGCAACGAGGCATACTGGAACAGCATATATATTATCCATCCATTTTATTCTATTTTCTCCGTCTCCACGTGCTTGCTGGAAGTTAGGTTGTAAGCTATATTACTTATGTACATATATACGTACAAGACGATCTGAAATACTATGCAAAAAAAATGATTTTTTCTTTCTTTCAAAAAGAGCAGTAATGTAAAAGACTACTACAATAATGATAGGTAGAGGTAAAATATTTTTTCGGGGCCATACATAAATAACGTTTTTTTTGCATTATATAACTACATAACATTATAGACTGGAAATTAATCAAAGTGAAAAATATAAGAAAACCAAAATGTCAAAAGGTCCCAGCGAGAAAAAAAAAATGAGAACGATCAGGCGAGGGGTTCTATTGAATGATTAGCTGTTATGTGAGTGAATTGCTAAAGGTTGATGATAAATGAATTCATTTTTCAA